>JANAVB010042015.1:0-140005 GCA_029216955.1 Iris pallida
AATATACAATAGTAAGGCGTCCCAAACATTACATATTCAGCTGATCATGAAGCTAGTCGTTACAAAATGTGAAGACTAGCAAGAGTTTAGTCATACATGATCAACCCTAGGATCTGTCAATCATGTTACAGCCCGTGGGCAGACAGTAAGTAAAGGTGCAATCGAGCTAAACAAGTGCTCATCGGCTAAACGCCTCAAAAGAATATTTTTATAATCAAGTGGGAGAGCCAAAAATAATCCACTCATTGCCCTGGTTACGCCTGGTGGTCACCATCGGGCTGGAAAGTCGGTAGATCCTCTGGAGCTGCTCCGAAATCTGGCCATACAAAACCAGCTGGGTCAGATCCCAGGAAGAGCAAGTGCCACAAAGGAAGCTTCACTTAGGAACTAAAACCAGCAATTAGCACAAGAGTATAAATAAGTAAGAACTGGAAATATGAAAATATTCGGATGATATACGACTAGATAACCATGAAACTATTCAGATAACCAGGTTACAACCCGTAAACCAAACAAGGACCGGGGTTGTAACCCTTCATCTGAATGGAACTTGGTTTCCCACCATTTATCGGCAAGATAATATAAGAAAATTAGGTCATGTAACAATCTGGTACAGGATCAAGACAAGACTTAGACTGATCATTCCCCATTCAACAATCACGGCCAAGAAATAAGTACGGCTTGATACTTTAACTAACTAGGGTTATCACAGGCCTAGTTACTAGCAAGATGCAGTGAGATTATTCCACAGCCACAAGCCCTGCAGACCATCCAGGTTATCCAGGTCGAAATGTTAGGATTAAATTCAAGTAGGTACATCGTCCAGAAAACGCATGTACCCTTAGGTGACTTAGAGGGTGCAACACATGACAGTGTGCTGGAAATGTGCCCTACTCGACGGCAGGCTACAGATCCCAAGCGCGCCCAGGTAACGGGATTGTCTGTAGCTGGAAAATCTTTTCATGACTACTGTGTTATTCTAGTTATTAGCCTTAGTCTATTTTAGTAGGTACCCCTGACCGTGGTACTCAGGGGTCCCATCCTAAGCATGACGCAAGACAAGACTGGTTCATTTGTACAAGCACAATCGCCCACGGTGTCCAGGTTATTCATACTTGTCATGTCATGTCACGTTAGCTGTCGCAACAGCAATTCGAGACATATTATGCCAGGTTTACTTGTCAGGAGTGCGCCACGACGGGCCACTATCATGCATTATCATGTCGTGCCTATGTATCGTGTCAGGTTCTGTAAAACCCCTAAAAATTTACTATAATTTTTTTTTTTATTAAATTCGGTACTGATTTAAATTTTTGTATTTTACGTCGCGTAGTTGTATTGTACGCTGCGCGCGAATTTACGATTTTCGTATTTTCTCGTTGAATGCGAATATGTGCGAGTAACATATTTTTAGAAAAATAATTTTTGATTTTATTATCAATGGTGGTTTCAAAATAATATATAAATAATTATTTTTATTAAAAATAATTTAGCAAGAAGGTATTTAAAGATTTGATTTTTATGTTTACTTTCGAAATATGTTTTATCCAAATTAGTAAAAATGTAGTTTGGAAATATTTCCTATTAATACTTAAATATATATTATAATTTCTGAAATTATTTAATATTGATATTTTATTATTCGAAAAGTTATTTAAAAATATTTATTATTTTCGAAATAATTTTTATTGGTATTTTTGAAAAATATATTTAGAAAATATTTTGGCCATTTTAAATCTCGATTAAATTTTATGGAATGATTTAAATAAATAAAGTAATATCCATATTTGATATTGATTTGATTTTTAAACTAACAGAATTAAATTTGATTTAAATTGGTTTTGTATTTGGATTTGGATGATTGATTGATTTAAAGTAAATTACGAGTTATCTATTTTTGGGTTTTAAATCTTCTCCAAATCCTTATCCAATGGGTATTCCCACATCCTATATATAGGCAGGTACTCCTCCATAATTCGCAATCACAACCAAATTCTCCACAAAATTCGTGCAACGTACTGTGCATCGTGTCGGTGACGCAGAATCTTATTCCAGTTCTTTACAGTCATCCACGTCGTGTCCACAGTCCGAACACGACGACAAAAAAATCATACAACCCATCTCCATCCTCCTCCACGTAGCTCGGCACCACCCCTTCACCGTTCCGCCGTCATCACCATATCGACCACCACCTTCGGAACCACCTGTACCCCGCCACGACCCATCATCCCAGCCCCCAACCGGTTTGGCCGACCACCGCCACACCATCAAAACCACACTGCCACCGACCACAGCCATCATCACGACCATCATCGGCGTTCGACGTCGGCAAACCCCACACGACCACCACCCTGGCCACTCCCCTGAACACCACCACCAGTAACGTCAACCCTACCACAGCCACCGCTGCCACCATCGACAGCCACCAACACCACCGTGGCACCACCGCCACAACCACCGCCCCCATCTCCAACATCGCCGCCAAACCAGCACACAGAGAAAGAGAAGAAGAAGAAGTAGAGACCCTAACCTGACCTGGCCTCGACCGGCGACCGCCGACCCTACCCTCCGCTCGAACCCTCTCCTCCGCCGAGCCACCTCCGGCGCCCCCATCGGCCAAACCCCGCCGGCGCGCTCCACGAGACGGAGCCACCGCCGCCGACTCTACCCTCCGCCCGCACCAGCCCGTACTCCGCCTCTACCGAGCAACCCCGCTCTCTTTCCTCCGCCGCGGCGAACTCGCCGCCGACTTCTCAACCCTCGCCACCGCCTTCCGCCGCTCCCTCTGCCTTCCTCCTCCCAGATCTCCTCCGCCTCCGACCGCCACAAAATGCCGGCGTCCGCGCCGTGACCGCCTAGCCCTTCCTCCCTCTCCGCCTTTCAGTCCCGCTCCTCCGCCGTAGCCGAGGCCGACGAACCCTCAGCATCTCCGCCGGCCTCTACTCCGTCCCTCCGACCGAAACCCCCGACCATCCGCCTTCCGTTCGACGCCTCCGTCCGGCGCAGCCCGCACCGCCCAGCTCTCCCCTTCGTCCCTCTCTCCATCTCAACCTCGAGCCCCCCGATCTCCTCCTCCCTCCTGATGTTCTCCTCCGTTGTCCCCTCTTCTCGCCACCGCCCCGCTCTCAGTCTCATTCTCTCTCCTCCTCTTCCTTTTTTCCTCTGAGAAAGGAAAGCAGCTTTTACAAAAGTTTTTTTTGGGTTTTTAAATTGTTATGTTTTGTTTACATTTGTTTTCTTTTAGTAACTGCTATTACTATCATAATAATTATTAATATTATTATCATTATTATTAATATATTATTATTATTATTTGTATTAAGAGTATATGTATGTACTGTATATGTAAATATAGTATTAGTATATAATTACTAGTATTATTAATACTAGTTTTGTTATTTATTAAGTAATGTTATATATATGTAATCCTTTTTAAAATTAGTATATTGCAATAAGAATACTGTTTTAGGCTTGGCCATTTCATAAAGTTTAGTTGAAAACCATAAAATTATTCTTATTATTTTAAGTATAGTTTTGACCTAAACAAGTTATTAATATTTTTGAGTAATTATTTAAAATATTTTGTCTATGAAGTGTAGTTATAATCTATAAGCATATTATACAAACATTTGGTTTTAGCCTAAATCGACTTATTTTCCTATTTTCAAATATTTATCCAAATTATTTTCCTAGTAAAAAATAGTTTTTAGGTATTATAAATAGTTCTAAAAATTTGTAAATTTATTGTTATCTAATTTATTTTATTTTATTTTTATTTTTCCTCCCTTCCATGACCAACCCCATTATTCTTATTCTTCGCCAATCTCGAGACTACCTTATATCCACCCTAACCAAGTTGACCGTCCCGAACCTAATGGAACCGCCCATGCCACCATCCGAGGTCACTTTGTACAGTTGTTGCAACGGAGTCACAGATCGTGCCACCTGCATCATTGCAGCACACCAGGCGTCCTACCAGGCAAGATACCTTGCCATCTTGTACTTATATTTGATTCATGATATTTTATATGTTGCTAGTGTTTTTACATTAGTAATAGTATGTCCAAGTATGACTTGGGTGCCATCGATATGTATATCGATGTTTGTGTGTGTGCGTGTGTGTGTGGACCATATGTGGTAGTGGACTTTCCCGGTGTGTTGAAGTTATGCTCCGTAACTTCTTTGACTTGTTGACACTTCTCATACACGACACATGAGTGAGGATCATAGAGTTGGCACGAACCTACGTATTCGACTTGCTACCGATACGGGCGGCTCGTGTGTCGGTTCATTTATGGATTAGCGGAGTCTAGATAGCGACTTGCATAGAGATATGGATCGCCAAGACATGGATATGACTTGTGTGATACATGGGCGGGAAAAACTACTGGGACGTATGAGCTATCCCACAGCCTTCTAGATTGCCCGGTTATGGGTTCATGGTTTCCCTGTTATGGGTGTGTCGCTAGAGGATATATCCATTGCACGGCCCTGACCTCGTCGTCAGATAAGTCAGGAGGTATGCTAGCGATGCAAAGTATGAACTAGGGGATATATCCATTGCACGGCCCTGACCTCGTCGTCAGATACGGTCAGAGACGTATACTAGTTCATGCGAAAGCCTCTAGTGGATGCTATGCGTTATTCCTACCCACTTATACGTTCCAGTATAGTTTTCGACTTGCATTACACCTAGATGGTTAGGTTCCATTGTGTTAGAGCAGGTGGTCTTTTCTTTATCATGTATCATTTACAGTTCATCATGGTATTGTTTTTATGTATCTTGTTACGTCCCTCTGAGGACCTGGTTTTTTTTCCCAGGTGCGTGTTCATGTTTTCCGCAGGTATCCTAGCCAAGGCCGTGGTCTTCTCCATTCTTCCGAAGACGATTGCGCTTGGTTCATCTTTCCATTTTTCGATTCATGTACATTTCTTTCATTGTGATAGTTGGTAGTGGACTTTGTCTCCGTCCAACGATTGTATCATGAATATTCGAGTTGATATTGATATTATTATTCCTTTCATTGTGGATGAGATTAGTTTGTCTTGGATTACTACATTTTACAGCTTATGTATTCATACGAGACCTACGTACTTCGTATGAATACAGCTGGCATGTCTACGTTCCTAGTCCTTCGTATTTTGGGACTGGGGCGTTACATGTTTTTGTGGTGGCCCATGCAGGTCAAGGTAAATTGTTTGGTTACTTTACCGTACCAAGCAAGCCTGCGGATAGGATTAGAATCTAGGATCTCATCCACACACTTGACTGCCTTCTCGCTTGACTCCTCGATTTCCATCTTGCTTGATTACCTCTACCGTTAATTCTTATCCTTCTTTCGTGCTTGATGTCGGTTAGAAAGGTAATCCATACTAGGTAGACTTGTTCCATTGTCCCATCACCTTACTAGTTTAATTCTTGTAAGTTGGGTAGAATGCCTTATGACCTAGCAATTCCTTTGTCCTTGTGACCTATATTAGCAAGTTCACTTAGGTTCTAGAATTTAGAGGACCCTAAACCATCTAGTCAACCAAAGACTTAGACAAAAGAGACTATAGGACGACTGTAGAGAGACCAACATATGATATAACTTAGAGTCTTAAGGAGTTTGAACTAATTCTACTCTATTTCAATCTTAATCTCTCGTGCTTATGTTTTTTTTTACTATCTTAATTAAATGTTGCTACTATAGCCTAGTTTTACAAGTTTAACCGTCATCAAACTTGTTCAAGACACATGCTATTGAGCGCGCGCTCACTAACATATTGTCTAGTCAGAACCGGTGCATGATGGTCTGATCAACCTATTGCACTTTGGTTCGCTTTTATTTATCATTCTACGTGGATGGGGACATAGCTAAACTTGTCCTCTAGAATCCCATCCGCGATAGCCTTGGCAATTCTTTTTGAATTACTCACTCGCCTTTGAACCACATATTGGTATTCGAAAACAACTTCTTTGGCCTCATATTGGTTTTCGTCTCTCACTTAGTTAGACGAAGACTCGTACTTGATAGATAGAAGCCAAGTGTTCCCCTATGACCATGATAGTTATAGTTAGCCATCAACCAAGCCACGTAATTACAACTTCGTCTCGTGTTATTCGCCGTATCCTTCGACTCTTGATCGTGATCTCTAATCAATTGAAAATTAGAAGTGACTAGAATTATTTCCTTAACCACCCCTAAACCTAGACGCGTAACTTCCCTCTAAGGAACCATGTACCCTTGCTCTCTAATTACTTTACCTTCATTACCTAACCCTTAAATCCTTCTTTATCTTGCATTAGCTAGCGACCCTCATCCATTACCATATCCGTCCATTATTTTTGGTATTTATCTAAATCACGATTTCCTAATGCATAATTGTGTTAAATGTTGTTTTTCTTGCCTCGTCCAACGATTTGATCGTACCCTTGTATCTTCTCAACCCCCTACTCATTTTTATTTCGAGGACGAAATTCTTGTAAGTTGGGTAGGATGTAAAACCCCTAAAAATTTACTATAATTTTTTTTTTTATTAAATTCGGTACTGATTTAAATTTTTTATTTTACGTCGCGTAGTTGTATTGTACGCCGCGCGCGAATTTACGATTTTCGTATTTTCTCGTTGAGTGCGAATATGTGCGAGTAACATATTTTTAGAAAAATAATTTTTGATTTTATTATCAATGGTGGTTTTAAAATAATATATAAATAATTATTTTTATTAAAAATAATTTAGCAAGAAGGTATTTAAAGATTTGATTTTTATGTTTACTTTCGAAATATGTTTTATCCAAATTAGTAAAAATGTAGTTTGGAAATATTTCCTATTAATACTTAAATATATATTATAATTTCCGAAATTATTTAATATTGATATTTTATTATTCGAAAAGTTATTTAAAAATATTTATTATTTTCGAAATAATTTTTATTGGTATTTTTGAAAAATATATTTAGAAAATATTTTGGCCATTTTAAATCTCGATTAAATTTTATGGAATGATTTAAATAAATAAAGTAATATCCATATTTGATATTGATTTGATTTTTAAACTAACAGAATTAAATTTGATTTAAATTGGTTTTGTATTTGGATTTGGATGATTGATTGATTTAAAGTAAATTACGAGTTATCTATTTTTGGGTTTTAAATCTTCTCCAAATCCTTATCCAATGGGTATTCCCACATCCTATATATAGGCAGGTACTCCTCCATAATTCGCAATCACAACCAAATTCTCCACAAAATTCGTGCAACGTACTGTGCATCGTGTCGGTGACGCAGAATCTTATTCCAGTTCTTTACAGTCATCCACGTCGTGTCCACAGTCCGGACACGACGACAAAAAAATCATACAACCCATCTCCATCCTCCTCCACGTAGCTCGGCACCACCCCTTCACCGTTCCGCCGTCATCACCATATCGACCACCACCTTCGGAACCACCTGTACCCCGCCACGACCCATCATCCCAGCCCCCAACCGGTTTGGCCGACCACCGCCACACCATCAAAACCACACTGCCACCGACCACAGCCATCATCACGACCATCATCGGCGTTCGACGCCGGCAAACCCCACACGACCACCACCCTGGCCACTCCCCTGAACACCACCACCAGTAACGTCAACCCTACCACAGCCACCGCTGCCACCATCGACAGCCACCAACACCACCGTGGCACCACCGCCACAACCACCGCCCCCATCTCCAACATCGCCGCCAAACCAGCACACAGAGAAAGAGAAGAAGAAGAAGTAGAGACCCTAACCTGACCTGGCCTCGACCGGCGACCGCCGACCCTACCCTCCGCTCGAACCCTCTCCTCCGCCGAGCCACCTCCGGCGCCCCCATCGGCCAAACTCCGCCGGCGCGCTCCACGAGACGGAGCCACCGCCGCCGACTCTACCCTCCGCCCGCACCAGCCCGTACTCCGCCTCCACCGAGCAACCCCGCTCTCTTTCCTCCGCCGCGGCGAACTCGCCGCCGACTTCTCAACCCTCGCCACCGCCTTCCGCCGCTCCCTCTGCCTTCCTCCTCCCAGATCTCCTCCGCCTCCGACCGCCACAAAACGCCGGCGTCCGCGCCGTGACCGCCTAGCCCTTCCTCCCTCTCCGCCTTTCAGTCCCGCTCCTCCGCAGTAGCCGAGGCCGACGAACCCTCAGCATCTCCGCCGGCCTCTACTCCGTCCCTCCGACCGAAACCCCCGACCATCCGCCTCCCGTTCGACGCCTCCGTCCGGCGCAGCCCGCACCGCCCAGCTCTCCCCTTCGTCCCTCTCTCCATCTCAACCTCGAGCCCCCCGATCTCCTCCTCCCTCCTGATGTTCTCCTCCGCTGTCCCCTCTTCTCGCCACCCGCCCCGCTCTCAGTCTCATTCTCTCTCCTCCTCTTCCTTTTTTCCTCTGAGAAAGGAAAGCAGCTTTTACAAAAGTTTTTTTTGGGTTTTTAAATTGTTATGTTTTGTTTACATTTGTTTTCTTTTAGTAACTGCTATTACTATCATAATAATTATTAATATTATTATCATTATTATTAATATATTATTATTATTATTTGTATTAAGAGTATATGTATGTACTGTATATGTAAATATAGTATTAGTATATAATTACTAGTATTATTAATACTAGTTTTGTTATTTATTAAGTAATGTTATATATATGTAATCCTTTTTAAAATTAGTATATTGCAATAAGAATACTGTTTTAGGCTTGGCCATTTCATAAAGTTTAGTTGAAAACCATAAAATTATTCTTATTATTTTAAGTATAGTTTTGACCTAAACAAGTTATTAATATTTTTGAGTAATTATTTAAAATATTTTGTCTATGAAGTGTAGTTATAATCTATAAGCATATTTATACAAACATTTGGTTTTAGCCTAAATCGACTTATTTTCCTATTTTCAAATATTTATCCAAATTATTTTCCTAGTAAAAAATAGTTTTTAGGTATTATAAATAGTTCTAAAAATTTGTAAATTTATTGTTATCTAATTTATTTTATTTTATTTTTATTTTTCCTCCCTTCCATGACCAACCCCATTATTCTTATTCTTCGCCAATCTCGAGACTACCTTATATCCACCCTAACCAAGTTGACCGTCCCGAACCTAATGGAACCGCCCATGCCACCATCCGAGGTCACTTTGTACAGTTGTTGCAACGGAGTCACAGATCGTGCCACCTGCATCATTGCAGCACACCAGGCGTCCTACCAGGCAAGATACCTTGCCATCTTGTACTTATATTTGATTCATGATATTTTATATGTTGCTAGTGTTTTTACATTAGTAATAGTATGTCCAAGTATGACTTGGGTGCCATCGATATGTATATCGATGTTTGTGTGTGTGCGTGTGTGTGTGGACCATATGTGGTAGTGGACTTTCCCGGTGTGTTGAAGTTATGCTCCGTAACTTCTTTGACTTGTTGACACTTCTCATACACGACACATGAGTGAGGATCATAGAGTCGGCACGAACCTACGTATTCGACTTGCTACCGATACGGGCGGCTCGTGTGTCGGTTCATTTATGGATTAGCGGAGTCTAGATAGCGACTTGCATAGAGATATGGATCGCCAAGACATGGATATGACTTGTGTGATACATGGGCGGGGAAAACTACTGGGACGTATGAGCTATCCCACAGCCTTCTAGATTGCCCGGTTATGGGTTCATGGTTTCCCTGTTATGGGTGTGTCGCTAGAGGATATATCCATTGCACGGCCCTGACCTCGTCGTCAGATAAGTCAGGAGGTATGCTAGCGATGCAAAGTATGAACTAGGGGATATATCTATTGCACGGCCCTGACCTCGTCGTCAGATACGGTCAGAGACGTATACTAGTTCATGCGAAAGCCTCTAGTGGATGCTATGCGTTATTCCTACCCACTTATACGTTCCAGTATAGTTTTCGACTTGCATTACACCTAGATGGTTAGGTTCCATTGTGTTAGAGCAGGTGGTCTTTTCTTTATCATGTATCATTTACAGTTCATCATGGTATTGTTTTTATGTATCTTGTTACGTCCCTCTGAGGACCTGGTTTTTTTTCCCAGGTGCGTGTTCATGTTTTCCGCAGGTATCCTAGCCAAGGCCGTGGTCTTCTCCATTCTTCCGAAGACGATTGCGCTTGGTTCATCTTTCCATTTTTCGATTCATGTACATTTCTTTCATTGTGATAGTTGGTAGTGGACTTTGTCTCCGCCCAACGATTGTATCATGAATATTCGAGTTGATATTGATATTATTATTCCTTTCATTGTGGATGAGATTAGTTTGTCTTGGATTACTACATTTTACAGCTTATGTATTCATACGAGACCTACGTACTTCGTATGAATACAGCTGGCATGTCTACGTTCCTAGTCCTTCGTATTTTGGGACTGGGGCGTTACAGGTTCATGTATTATGTCGTGTTCATGTCACAATTATCCCACATTACACTAAGGATCAAGAGAAACAACACGGATAAGGTAACAAGAATTGTCATGGCAAAACAAATGGTACAAGAGATCAAAAGGGGTGCCAGGGACAGCATGCGCCAGCAAACAGCATGCGCCAATAAACAGCATACGCTAGCAAACAGCATGCGCCAACAAACAGCAGGCAACAGCTTTTTGCCAGCAAACAGCATGTGCCAGGAAACAGCATGCGCCAGGACAGCATGCGCCAGCAAACAGCATGCGCCAGCAAACAGCAGGCAACAGCTTTTTGCCAGCAAACAGCATGTGCCAGCAAACAGCATGCGCCAGCAAACAGCATGCGCTAGCAAACAGCAGGCAACAGCTTTTTGCCAGCAAACAGTATGCGCCAGGAAACAGCATGCGCCAGGACAGCATGCGCCAGCAAACAGCATGCGCCAGCAAACAGTAGGCAACAGCTTTTTGCCAGCAAACAGCATGTGCCAGGAAACAGTATGCGCCAGGACAGCATGCGCCAGCAAACAGCAGGCAACAGCTTTTTGCCAGCAAACAGCATGTGCCAGGAAACAGCATGCGCCAGAACCGCATGCGCCAGCAAATAGCATGCGCCAACAAACAGCAGGCAACGGCTTTTTGCCAGCAAATAGCATGCGCCAGACAACAGCATGCGCCAGCAAACAGCATGCGCCAGCAAACAGCATGCACCAGCAAACAGCAGGCAACAGATTTTTGCCATCAAACAGCATGCGCCAAAAAATAGCATGCGCTAGGACAGCATGCGCCGGCAAATAGCAGGCAACAAATTTTTGCCAGCAAACAGCATGCGTGCTCATCTTCCCCAACCAGCCTTCAATGGCCATAAAAACTCATGAACCAAAAGACCATAAATCATTCAAAATAAGTCGAAATCAGGACTTCCAATGGTCTAAATTGGGTAGAATCAAATTTCCTACAACATGGAACCATCAAAACTTAAAAACAAGAAGGTTTGATAGATCAAAAGCCTAAAAATCCGAAAATGGCTAAAACCTAGATCTACAAGAAAATATACAAGAAAATATAAAATAACAAGCACTGAGGCGGATTAGAAAGTTGCATAGAAGAGTTTAGAATAATAAAAATGGTGGGTTCCTTCATAAAGCAAGTTGCACTTGCCTAGGCTAGGGTTCTCTTGGTTGGTGGTGGAGAGTAAATAAAGAAGGAAGGAAGTAATGATGAGAGAGAAAGGGAAGGGGTTATAAATAATGAGGGTAGTGGTAGATAGGAGGGTCCACCTTTGGTTCATGATGAACCAAAGAAAACCAAGCCAAGCCGAACCAACCCAAGAATAAAATAATCAATGAAATGCTAGAATAAATCAAGCAGGGAGACATGCAATACGGGTCAAATTACGTATATATATACCAAGATACGCAATACGAACCACAGGCATTACAACTCTACCCACCTTAAAAGAATTCCGTCCTCGAAATTTAATTAAGAGGCTAGAGGGGCAAGGATAAGCTATACTAATCACAAGCAAGCTATACTAGGCAATCAATCAATCATGCAAGATAGGAATCGAAGGCATGAGGTATAAGGAGGACATTATACCTCATGAGTCAAATAGGTCGGGATATCGCGATCGGATATCATCCTCACGCTCCCATGTTGACTCACCCAAAGAGTGATGACCCCAAGCAACTCGGACTAACTTGATAGTCTTGTTCTTGAGTATCTTCTCTCTCCGGTCCAATATAGACACGGGCCTCTCCTCTTACGAAAGGTTGGTACCAACAACCAATTTCGAATGATCTAGGATGTGGCTTGGGTCCGGGATATACCGTCGTAATTGGGATACATGGAATACGTCATGCACTTCACATAGCGACGGCGGGAGAGCGAGACGATAGGATACATCACCTACTCGCTCCAGAATATCGAACGGCCCTATATACCTAGGACAAAGCTTTCCCCGTACGCTGAAACGAATGACGCCACGGTTAGGCGAAATCCTCAGGAATATATGGTCGCCGACCGAAAACTCAAGAGGGCGCCGATGAGAATCGGCCCAATGGCGCTGGCGATCTTGGGCAACTCGAAGGTGATCCATGACTCTTCTGACCACTTCAACTGTCTGGACAATCATTTTCGGGCCGAGCATCTGTCTCTCTCCAACATCATCCCAGGCTAGCGGGGATCTGCACTTCCTACCATACAGTGCCTCGAACGGTGCCATCTGGATACTGGCCTGGAAGCTTTTATTGTACGAGAATTCTACCAAGTACAGGCGATCTTCCCACGAACCACCGAAGTCGAGCGTCCAGGACCGCAACATATTTTTAAGAGTCTGGATCGTGCGTTCTGACTGACCATCTGTCTACGGATGATATGCTGAGCTGAACTGGAGGTGAGTCCCCAAGCTCTCTTGCAGGCTATGCCAAAAGTGCGACATAAATCTTGAATCTCGGTCCGAGGTGATACTGACTGGAACACCATGCAACCTGACGATATGCCGGAGGTACATCTCTGCTAGCTGAGCCGTCGACTGACCAACTCTGAACGGAAGAAAGTGAGCCACATTCGTGAGCCGGTCAACTATAATCCAAATAGCATCTCAACCAGCTGGGGATCTAGGCAATCCAGTCACGAAATCCATGGTTACATGTTCCCACTTCCATTCGGGAATTAGCAAGGGCTGAAGAAGTCCTGCTGGCCTCTGATGATCAGCTTTAACCTGTTGGCAAACCAAACACCGAGAGACAAACTGGGCTATCTCCCTCTTCATGCCATTCCATCAAAAGTGCTGATGAATATCAAGGTACATCTTCGTACTGCCGGGATGAATAGAATACTGAGAACTGTGAGCTTCTACCATGATCTCCTGTCGGATATCTCCGCTAGGTACACAAAGACGTTTACCATGTCGAAGTGTACCGTCTTCATGAATGCAAAACTCTGGTCGTCGTACAGCCTCACACTCTGCTCTGAGTCGCTGAAGCTTAGAATCTGCTAACTGCGCCATCCGGATCCTCTCGACTATAGGGGACTGAACTTGTATACTGGTCATCAATGCCACACTGGAAGGGAGAACAACTTCTGAAGATCTGCTAACAGCGCTGGTTGCGCTGTTAGAAAATAAGCTCCGGCTCTCCTGCTCAACGCATCTGCAACGACGTTGGCCTTCCCAGGATGATACTGCAAATTAATATCATAATCCATAAGTAGCTCTAGCCATCTCCTCTGACGCATGTTAAGATCCTTCTGGGTGAAAACATACATCTGGCTCTTATGGTCGGTGAAAATCTCCACCCTATCTCCATACAAGTAATGTCTCCAAAGCTTAAGTGCAAACACTACTGCGGCCAGCTCCAAGTCATGGGTGGGGTAATTCCTCTCATGATCACGAAGTTGTCGTGACGCATAAGCTATTACCTTTCTATGCTGCATCAGAACACATCCTAGGCCTCTACCTGAAGTATCGCAATATACTGAGAATCCTCCGGTTCCATCTGGAAGCGTGAGAATGGGAGCCGTCATCAAGCCTCGCTTCAACCGCTCAAAAGAACTCTGACACTCTGCTGTCCAAGCAAACTGTGCATCTTTATGGGTCAATCGGGTCAATGGCGCTGAAATTCGAGCAAAGTCCGAAATAAATTGCCGGTAGTAGCCAGCTAAACCAAGAAAACTGTAAACTTCTGCAACTGTGCTGGGTACTGACCACGACTCAATGGCCACGATCTTCTGGGGATCCACTTCTACTCCTCCTCTGGTGATGATATGACCCAAGTACGAAATACGGTCGAGCCAGAACTCGTATTTACTGAACTTGGCATACAACTGGTGCTCTCGGAGAATCTGAAGAACCACACGGAGATGCTGCTCATGCTCCGCTACACTCTTGCTGTAGACCAGGATGTCGTCTAGGAACACAATTACAAACTGATCCAAATAAGGCATGAAGATGCGATTCATGAGGTCCATGAATACAGCGGGCGTATTAGTTGCTCCAAATGGCATCACAAGGAACTCCCAATGCCCATACCTAGACCTGAAAGCTGTCTTCGGGATGTCCTGCTCTTTGATTTGATCTGATGATATCCTGACCGTAAGTCGATCTTCGAGAATACCGCTGCCCCCCTTGAGTTGATCAAACAAGTCATCTATCTTCGGGAGAGGGTATCTGTTCTTGATTGTCACTGAGTTCAAGGTACGATAATCAACACATAACCTAGACGTACCATCCTTCTTTTTCACAAGAAGCATTGGGGCTCCCCAAGGCGATCCACTTGCACGAATGAATCCCTTGGTCCTAAGTTCTTCAATCATCTTGTACAATATCTCCAACTCTAAAACGCCATTCTGTAGACTCTCTCCGACACTGGGGCTGTCCCGAGAATCAAGTCTATGGTAAACTCGATCTCCCGCTCTGGCGGCATCCCTGGTAGCTCTTCTGCGAAAACATCTAGAAACTCCTCGACTATCCGGGGGAACTGCACTGCTGCCACGGCCATCCGCAATATCGGAGGATAAGGTTCAACTTTGCCTCGGGAAAAGAAAAACTCTGGCTCGCCTGGAATACTAAAAACAACCCTGCCAATATGGCAGTCTATTCTAGCATACTGGTTCCTCAACCAATCCATCCCTAAGACCACATCATAATCGGCCATCGGAAACTCTATCAATCTAGCGGGAAATTCTCTACCGCTAACTACGATCCGACACGAGGAAAAAACTCTATCTACTCCCACGAGTCCGTTACCAGTAAATATATTGAGCCTTACTGATAATGACTCAGGCTCCAATCATATCCGTGTCGTAAATCGTGCAGACATAAATGAATGCGATGCACCAGAATCAAATAAAGCTGAAGCGGGAAAGGAGTTGACGAGAATAGTACCTGCCACTACTTCTCCTGGTGCCAATCCTTCCTCTACGGTTATCACCATAGCCTGACCATGCCCTCGGGGTGCTGGTCCCCTCTACTGAAATCCTCGCTGCCTGTTCTGGATCTGGGCTTGGGATTGTGCATACTGCTGGGGGTATTGTTGCTGGAATACTTGGGACTGAGGCGGCAAGGGCCTCTGAGGCTGATACTGCTACTGCTGGACTGGTGCTGGTCCTCTCACCAAAGAACTAGAAAGATTGGACGATGATGAACTACCCATATTCGGGCAGGATCCAACCTTATGATCTGCTGCTCCACAAGCCATAGACAATCCCTGCGCCCTGCGACACTCTGCTACCACATTTCCTGGCTTTCCGCAATACGAACATCCTACTGCGGAAGAGGGCTTCTGCTTCTGCTGCTGAGGGTACGTCGGGACTGAATGCTGAACAGACGTCACTGAGGCCGCCCGCCTCGGAGCTCCAATGGTCAAAGCCCTGACTGCCGGGGCTGGTGCTGAAGTCTGATTCATCTGGCCGTGAGATCTCTTCCGACCTTCGGCCCTATCCACGATCCTCTGGGAGGTATACTCATGCCTCCTAGCTGCTCTCAAGACTGCATCAAAAGTCTGATGCTCAAACTGCTCCACTGCCAGTAAAATCTCGAGATGGAGCCCCTGCTGGAACCGCTGGGCTTTGTCATACTCGGTTGCCACCAAGGTGGGAGAAAACCGACTAAGTCTCGAAAACTCGGCCGCATATTCGTCGACCGTCCTGCCCATCTACTTCAGATTGGTGAACCTCATCTATAGATCATATCAAGCTACAGCATCGACGTACTTGGTCTGGAATCTCTCCCTGAATACTGTCCAAGCAATGGGTGCCGCTAATCCAACGGCCTGCGCCGCCCACCAGCTGCGGGCAAGATCTAACAACTGTAGGCGCACCACGGCCACCTTCTCGTTCTCTGGGTCCTGGCTGCTTCACGAATCACCTCTGTGTCCTGAAGCCAAGCATCTGCGGCGATCGTATCTTCGCTACCATCAAAGAAGGGAGGGTTCAAGCGCTTGAAGCTGTTGGCCGCGCTGCTACCCTGATGACCTCCTCTGGTCAGAGTATCCGTCACTGCCTGGTGCAAGGCATCTCCTCGATGATCTTGGGAAGCTATCAATGACCTGATGAGACCCACCAGTGTGCCATCATCAGGCTCTGCAGGCTGAACTGGCTGGACCGATGGTTCTCCTCCAATAGGCATGACTCTGGAGGCTACTCCCGAATGCTGGGCTTGATCTCCAGGTTGCTGCTGGTCCACGAGAGGTGCTCCGCCTTGTTGATCGGCAGGGCCAGGTACAATGCCGCTGAAGAATACGACATGGGGAACAATAAGGAAGGACCAAGACAAATCAACGATACAAGCATGTGAACAGGTCAAGAATCCAGGGATTCAGAGGATACGAACAGAGATCAAGGGCGAGTACTGATTGAGATATCTATTCGGTAAACCCTCACATATCTTGATTTACAAGACCTGCATGGGCCACCACTTAAACCATGTCACGCCCCAGAGCCAGAATACTGGAGAGCGGGGGCGGACATAGCCAGCTACGTATATTGAAGTGCAACCCACCTCGCTATACGGTCACGGCTGTCTAGATACATGAGGGTTTAACTACAAGCCAACAGTCTCTTATGGTCATGAATAAGCCTAGTGTCTCAATCACAAGCAAGTAAGCAAATGTCACAAGATGTAAGATCACCAAATATACAATAGTAAGGCATCCCAAACATTACATATTCAGCTGATCATGAAGCTAGTCGTTACAAAATGTGAAGACTAGCAAGAGTTTAGTCATACATGATCAACCCTAGGATCTGTCAATCATGTTACAGCCCGTGGGCAGACAGTAAGTAAAGGTGCAATCGAGATAAACAAGTGCTCGTCGGCTAAACGCCTCAAAAGAATATTTTTACAATAAAGTGGGAGAGCCAAAAATAACCCACTCCTTGCCCTGGTTACGCCTGGTGGTCACCATCGGGCTGGAAAGTCGGTAGATCCTCTGGAGCTGCTCCGAAATCTGGCCATACAAAACCAGCTGGGTCAGATCCCAGGAAGAGTAAGTGCCACAAAGGAAGCATCACTTAGGAACTAAAACCAGCAATTAGAACAAGAGTATAAATAAGTAAGAACTGGAAATATGAAAATATCAGGATGATATACGACTAGATAACCATGAAACTATTCAGATAACCAGGTTACAACCCGTAAACCAAACAAGAACCGGGGTTGTAACCCTTCATCTGAATGGAACTTCGTTTTCCACCATTTATCGGCAAGATAATATAAGAAAATTAGGTCATGTAACAATCTAGTACAGGATCAAGACAAGACTTAGACTGATCATTCCCCATTCAACAATCACGGCCAAGAAATAAGTACGGCTTAATACTTTAACTAACTAGGGTTATCACAGGCCTAGTTACTAGCAAGATGCAGTGAGATTATTCCACAGCCACAAGCCCTGCAGACCATCTAGGTTACCCAGGTCGAAATGTTAGGATTAAATTCAAGTAGGTACATCGTCCAGAAAACGCATGTACCCTTAGGTGACTTAGAGGGTGCAACACATGACAGTGTGCTGGAAATGTGTCCTACTCGACGGCAGGCTACAGATCCCAAGCGCGTCCAGGTAACGGGATTGTCTGTAGCTAGGAAATCTCTTCATGACTACTGTGTTATTCTAGTTATTAGCCTTAGTCCATTTTAGTAGGTACCCCTGACCGTGGTACTCAGGGGTCCCATCCTAAGCATGACGCAAGACAAGACTGGTTCATTTGTACAAGCACGATCGCCCATGGTGTCCAGGTTATTCATACTTGTCATGTCATGTCACGTTAGCTGTCGCAACAGCAATTCGAGACATATTATGCCAGGTTTACTTGTCAGAAGTGTGCCACAATGGGCCACTATCATGTATTATCATGTCGTACCTATGTATCGTGTCATGTTCATGTATCATGTCGTGTTCATATCACAATTATCCCACATTACACTAAGGATCAAGAGAAACAACACGGATAAGGTAACAAGAATTGTCATGGCAAAACAAATGGTACAAGAGATCAAAATGGGTGCCAGGGACAACATGCACCAGCAAACAGCATGTGCCAACAAACAGCATACGCCAGCAAACAGCATGCGCCAACAAACAGCAGGCAACAGCTTTTTGCCAGCAAACAGCATGCGCCAGAAAACAGCATGCGCCAGGACAGCATGCGCCAGCAAACAGCAAGCAACAGCTTTTTGCCAGCAAACAGCATACACCAGAAAACAGCATGCGCCAGCAAACAGCAGGCAACAGCTTTTTGCCAGCAAACAGCATGCGCCAGAAAACAGCATGCGCCAGGACAGTATGCGCCAGCAAACAGCAGGCAACAACTTTTTGCCAGCAAACAGCATGCGCCAGAAAATAGCATGCGCCAGGACAGCATGCGCCAGCAAATAGCAGGCAACAGCTTTTTGCCAGCAAACAGCATGCGCCAGGAAACAGCATGTACGAGGACAGCATGCGCCAGCAAACAGTATGCGCCAGCAAACAGCATGCGCCAGCAAACAGCAGGCAACAGCTTTTTGCCAGCAAACAGCATGCGCCAAGAAACAACATACGCCAGCAAACAGCATGCGCCAGCAAACAGCAGGCAACAGCTTTTTGCCAGCAAACAGCATGCGTTGCTCATCTTCCCCAACCAGCCTCCAATGGCCATGAAAACCCATGAACCAAAAGACCATAAATCACTCAAAATAAGTCGAAATCAGGACTTCCAATGGTCTAAATTAGGTAGAATCAAATTTCCTACAACAAGAAACTATCAAAACTTGAAAACAAGAAGTTTTGATAGATCAAAAGCATGAAAATCCAAAAATGGCTAAAACTTAGATCTACAAGAAAATATACAAGAAAATGTAAAATGACAAGAACTAAGGTGGATTAGAAAGTTGCATAGAAGAGTTTAGAACAATAAAAATGGTGGGTTCCTTCATGAAGCAAGTTGCACTTGCCTAGGCTAGGGTTCTCTTGGTTGGTGGTGGAGAGTAAATAAAGAAGGAAGGAAGTAATAATGTGAGAGAAAGTGAAAGAGTTATAAATAAAGAGGGTGGTGGTAGGTAGGAGGGTCCACCTTTGGTTCATGATGAACTAAAGCAAACCAAGCCAAGTCGAACCAACCCAAGAATAAACCAATCAATGAAATGCTAGAATAAATCAAGCAGGAAGACATGCAATACGGGTCAAATTACGTATACGTATACCAAGATACGCAATACGAACCACAGGCATTACAGGCTGCAACGATCTGGTGCCCATGAGATATACTCCAGTTGGCCAGGAGATCGTTAAGGCTGCCCGGCTGATGATCAAGCCGGCATTTGGTGGAAAGGCTCGTCCATATCTGTTTCGTATGGTCGTCGGAGATTAGGATGTGCTTCGCAGTTTCTGTTTGATGGGATGTGCAGTAGTGGCACCGCAAAGCCAGGCTAAAGCCGAAGGAGGTTAGGGTGTCATCAGTAGGGAATTTCCGCCGGTGGGCTCTCCATATCAGAATGGACCATTTGATTGGGATGCATGCCTGTCAGAAAGGTGCGATATGAGGGGAAGGAGCACCAATGCCCCTCACCACAGTCCTAGCCGAAGCTAGGGAGAAATTTCTGCCAAGGTTGGGTGACCACCAAATGTATCCAGGGTTTCGACGATCCGTATGTCCGCGGCTGCGATGCTAGTGGCCGCCTCCGCTCCAAGCCGTTCTCTAACACTGTCCCACCTCCAGCCAGATGCATGGTCCTATAGCTCCCGGGTCTCACGAGGACGGATGTTCGGTGGCTGTATGACGAGCTCATCCCCAAACCAACGTTCATGGAACACCAACGAACGACCGTCGCCTAGCTTGAGCCAGATGAGGAGTTTTGCTAGATGACGGCCCTGTAGGATACGCCGCCAAGTCGCAGAGGATCTGTTGTTAGCGACGGCAATTGTGGGGTGGGAGAGTCTGAAATATCTAGCCTTCATGAACCTGGACCAAAGCGAAGAGTCCGTATATATATATATATATATATATATATATATATATATATATATATTATCACCGGATCGTGGCCGTCCCGTGACCACCCAGCCGTCCATGCCCCGGAGGGGGCTCGAACTTGGGACCTCCCCCAAGTGAGCCCCCACTCCTAACCACATGAGCTAGGAGGTATATATATATATATATATATATATATATATATATATATATATATATATATATATATATATATATATATATATATATATATAAAATATATATATATATATTATAGGTATATGGATATGGTAGGATATATGGGTATAGGAGTAAGGCCACATATATACATATGGTAAATGCATATAAGGGTAGACTATGCATGGATAAAATATTTGGTTATTGGTAAAGGCATGTAGGTGATTCCTAGGTAAGGTAAATACATGTGTAGCAAGGTAAATCATAGGGTACAAGTATGGGGTCAACCTATAGACATAGAAAGCCATAGAGCCTAGAAATAGGCTAGATGTTCAAATTTTAATCTTAATATTGATTCTATTGATTGAATTAACATAAGATCACTAGACATCGACTTGGACACCGGTTCGATCTAGTTTTTAGCTTGGAATACAGGCAAGTACATGTGGTAATTTTCTTTCATTTCCTGATATTGTCTCTATTTTATGATTTAGATATTATTATCGTGTTCATGTCACTTTTGCTACACGTTATTAGTGTTTTATGAATTCTATTCATGATATTCATGATTCTGCTTTTCGTGCATCGTGTTTACTGTGGTTCGTGTATCTTACATGTCGTGACTTGAATCCATGAATGCTAGTGTCGGGCGAAAAAATACCTCAGCAGACGTGTGAACTACCCTATCTGTTCTCTATGTCTAATCATGTTGTAACCCCCATTTTCATATTTTAATTTACTTATTTTGACTTAATTTGGGATATTGCAATAGAAAGATACTTTTATATTAATTTTACGAAAGAAATCGTATATGAATTCGAATGACAAAATTGGTTTATCATTTTTTTTAAATATAATTTTAAGTTTATAAATATAAGTCTATATTATTTTGGTGAATAATTATTAATTAGAATTATTATGATAAGCAAATATTAGAAGTATATTTGATTTAGTTTTGATTTAATATTCTTGACCAATAAAACATATCGATATAATATTTTAAAAAGGGATTGTATTTATGAAAACCATTTCCTCAAATTATTAGATACTATTAAGTATTATTTTATTGTTACAAAATTTTATATACTGATTAAATCAATTATTTTTTAAAATATTTAAGTGAAGTGATCTATGAAAAGATTTGATCGATTTATGTTTGAGAGATTTAAACTTCTAAAGGATTTAATCCATATGATTCTTATTCCTCCCCAAATTAAGGAATCCCCAACCCCTGTATAAAGGGGGAGTCCCCTTTTGTTCTCCACAAAAACCAACCCAATTGTTGGACCACTATAATCACCATCTGAAAATCTTTTGGTCATATACAATCTTATCTTCTGTATAATATATGAGAGGAGCATCATCTCTCTTGACTCATAATTTCCTTCTCTTTCATTTGTGATCCCATGTGTATGCATATAGACCCTCGCCTCCGCATATCAAGAAAAATAATGCTACATGGACCGCACTGTATGCCCGCACTGTGCCCGCAAAGCTGAGGTGGCATGACATTTTAGTAAAATGGTCAAAGAATCAAAAAAAGGTTGACTGACTAAGTTTGAACACAGACCCCAAAAAAAATGAAAACAAACGAGGCTCACGGCTCTAGATAGGCAGGAGAGTTAAGAAGAGAGAGAAAGTCTCTTTGCTTCTTCCTGGAAGAAAGTTTTCCCCCTTTCTCTGAGTCTCTCTCTCTCTCTGTGTGTATACTCTGAAAGAAGAAGAAGAAGAAGAAGAAGAAGAAGAAGAAGAAGAAGTTGATGATGATGATGATAGGCAAGAGGGGAGGCCATGGCTCGGCTTGGCTTGGACGTTGATCATCATCGATTTGGTCAGTACCTGAATTTTTTTTTTAAAATTAGTTGTTTAAAAAAGTTTGAATATTTTCATTTTTCCATTTAATACTTAAAGGAGTGTCATTTAGATCAAGCCTAAATTATTGCTCTCTACTATATTTAGACCCATTTTTTGTATTAAACTTTTTTCGGTCTTGTTAAACTGTTGAATCTCTTCATAAAGTACATAGATCACGCATCCATTAGCAAAAAAAAACTATTGTAATATGTTCAAATTTGAACTATGTACTGGACAGAACACTCCCAACTATGGACTGGACACGATTGAAATATTCTAACTTTGTTTACTTGTAGGGTCTTGAATACTCCATTTTGAACAAGAAAATCTATACAACAACATAAAGATTTGCTCAAACCATGGAAAGGGGAGAATGTTCTTTAGTTACTTCAAAGGTTAGAATCCCAACTTATGTTTATGTGCCATCTTAAATTATGTTGAATGTTCATATTTATTCATCTCATGAAGGAGCTAAATTTTCATTGTTAATATCATTTCTATTTGTAATTAAAATTTTATTCTTTGGTTTAACCTGGAACAATGCCAAATGTTAATTTGCTATTTGTAATTTTTAAACTTTTATTCTTTGGTTTTACCAGGAACAATGCCAGATGTGTGATAAGTATGGTCACACTTCAATTGCTTGCCCATGGGTGTATACGAGGTGTAGAAATCGAACCTATGATGGCATTAGAAAGTTGTTGCTCTCTAGTAGGCCTTGTTCAATGGGAAGGAAGTTTTTCACCTGCACAAAATGTAATTTATTTCAATGGTTTGATGATGTTACATCCTCCACTAGTTCTGCTTCATACGGGAATGCATGTTTTGGTTGTGGAGGTACTGGCCACCTTTTTAAGTCATGTCCTTGGAAGGATACACCATGCAGTAATCCAAAATGTTCAGGTATAAGAAAATTGTGTATATCTGAAACTGAGCACAACCATGGCATCTCATATTTAAAGTGTTGTAAATGCGACAAGTTTCAATGGTTATCTTCTGCAATAGCGTCGAAAGCCAAAGAAGATGGTGAATACAATTTGAAAGTACAAGTAAGTTTAGATGGGCTATGTAATGATATGTTGAAGAAGGTGCAGTTTAAGTAGATGTAGTTTATGAACATGTGTTCCATGAATACTTATTTCGTTTGGATAAAATACTTATTTTGTTTGGCCATGTGTTTGGCAAAATTTTGGTTGTAAATTATCTATGCCTAGTGTTTGGCATCTGCAAAATTCTGGTTGTAAATTATCTATGCCTAGTGTTTGGCAAAATTCTGGTTGTAACATGTATTGTTTGGCTATGGCAAAATTCTGGTTGTAAAAGTACCTATCAGTGCCTAGTGTTTGGCATATGCTGCAAATTATTTGTTTCTCTGTGTGTTCATTTACAACTAAGTTCAACATGCATGAAATTGAATGGCTAATGTTGTAAATTTTATTGGCTATGGTTGGGGTTGTAAAATTTATTGGCTATGGTTGTGAAATTCTGGTATTTTTTCCGCCATGAATTGATTGGCTATGGCTGGGGTAAGCTGCAGTTGATCGGCTATGGTATTTGTTTGGCCATGAATTTGTTTGGCCTTGTATTTGTTTGGCCATGAATTTGTTTGGCCATGTATTTGTTTGGCCATGAATTGATTGGCTATGGTATTTGTTTGGCCATGAATTGATTGGCTATGGTATTTGTTTGGCCATGAATTGATCGGCTATTTCATATGCAAGCAGCAATCCATAAAAACATGCATTGATCAGCAATCCACAAAAATAGCCACCACATTTTTGAGTCTGGACCATGGAGCTGAATATATCCACATCTTTTCCGCAATCCAAAAACAAAACTGAGCTTGTTTTGGCTTCGGATACGAAGTAGTATATGTTGTATAGATATATAATTAGTAAAATGTGCTTCAAATACAACTATAAATTCTTCAGATTCCAAAAATTTCCATTCCATATTTCAAGCTATGAAGTTAATCGGAGCAGGTCAATTGTTAGATGTTGGCCTTTTGTAGTGTGAAATCCGCTTAAGACTAGAAGAAATACCAAATTTTACTCATTATCAAAACTCAGTACAATTTACAATAAAAGATGTAGAGTATAAGCAGAGAGCCACAAGGAACGTTCTAATGGAGATTCATAAGGAAAGAAAGATGGCTGCTGACATAACTGTACTTAAAATCTCATCTGCTGACTTGGAAATCAAAAGACAATACATAAACATCTGTGCAAGCAGCAGTCACAAAAACATCTGTACACCACATAAACGTATTTGTCTGGCCAAACTAAGCAGCAGTCACAAAAACATCTGTGCACCACATATATGCATTCATATAATGGTGCTTAAAATCAAAAGCATGTCCTTTGTTCAGCTCTTCTTTCAGCTTAAAATCAAAAGCAGTCACAAAAACATCTGTTCACCACATACTGCAGTTTCTCTTACACTAGACACGTAACAACGAAAATAATTAAGTTGGTAAGAGAAAATCAAAAGCATGCCCTTTGTTCAGCTCTTCTTTCAGCTGCCACAAAAATCAAAACTGATATTCAAAGAATGGTGCTTAAAATCGATTCATGACACCAAATTGCTAGTTTACTAAGGAACATTGTGTAAATGATGACTGAAATATTCATCTCTATAGTACTAAACAGAAACACATCATGACCTCCCAGTTTCATATGCAAAAACTGCTTTCATGATCTCCCAGTTTCATATGCAACAATTGTTTTCATGCTTTCATGATCTCCCAGTTCTAGTCATTTCATGCATACATTGTTTCTCACAAAATTAAAGATAAAATTCAAAAAAATCCAAAAGAGTGGACTATGAAATAGACGGATAGAAGCAGATCAAAATGCAACAGATATCTTCGGAAGCAGATCAAAATGCAACAGATATCTTCGGAAGAACCCAACACCTTCACCCTCATCTGTCACAACAAACCTGCAAAAGATATCAGTAACAGAGATGAGAACAAAAATTAAACTTGCATGAATACAAACCAAACACAAAAAGGAGAACGAAAACCAAGTGAACTATAAAATATTGTCATGAATGCGCACCTTGTCCATACACTCCCTATTGTTGGATGATACTTGCACTAGTCTCTTGGGATCGTGGGGCCACACAAGTACTATGTTGCTGAAAAATTAGAGAATGGTATCAAAAACACACAAAAATGTGCCAATTTATGAAATAAACAATATGCATAAAAGAACTTACATGCAAATTTTTATTAGCAGCCCTTCTGCGTCTCTTAATTCGCAAAACTTGGGGTCGGCCTTTACGTTTCTTACTTACTGGGTCAAGTACACGTACAATTCCACTGACCCCATCTTCTTTTTCATTTTGTTCACCTTCACCTTCATCTTCTTTATCTCCTTCATTCAGTTCTTCTTCTTCGTATTGGTCTTCTTCTTCCTCCACTTCTACTTCTAATTTCAGTTCGTGCATCTTACTAACCAACCACTTATTAATTCTAGAATATTCCTTATCAATTGGCACTACAAAGTCTGCTATCTCGCCAAACAAAACGCACATCTCTTTATACCGCTTTTGTTCGGTAGAGTTCTGCCAAGTATTAAAGGTAAGCTTCATCTTTGTGTGGGTTCTCCGAACATCTTTTCTCCACCTCCTGAGAATGTATTTATCTGGGAGGACATCAACTTCATTACGAATTAAGATAGATAGTGTGTGTTTGCATAATATACCTTTAAACTCAAACATTCGGCAACTACAATACACTTCAGAATGATCTTCATCAAAACAAACATCAAAGTTCATCCTTTTCTTTAAATTTTTAATTTGTATAACCTCACGGATGACATACTTCGTAAGTGCGGCCCCCTCCTCCATTTCTAGTAGAGTACAATACATTGTCCCAATTAACTCAATCTGAAACTCCCTAAATTTTGCTAGGGTATACATCCCCTGAATCTGCTTTTCTATTTCAAAATGAGTTGCAGTTGGTATCAACTTTGAAAAGGATTCTGCATCTTCATGTAATTCCTTTTCCACCTTATCCCTAAGAGCATTTTCATATTGCTCCACAAATTGCTTTAAAGTTGTTTTGGAGTTGACATAACCATCGAAAAAAGCATTCATACCTTCGCTTCGTTGGGTACTCGACATCCCCGCCCAAAATGTGTCTTTAACATAACACGGTACCCATCGCTCCCTCTGTTCATCCAAACTATGCAACCACTCACACCCATCCAAACTATATTGCACAATTATTTCCTCCCAAAGTTCTTCGAAGTGCGATGGATATTGTGTATCATAAACAATATTTTTCATTGCATAACTAATTTCTTCATGTTGAGTATACTTTCCTAACTTGTCGGGAAGCTTCTTCATTACATGCCACAAACACCATCTGTGCCTAGTGTTAGGAAATACATGCACAATTGCATTTTGCATAGCTCTGTCCTGGTCAGTGATTAATCCCAGAGGAGCAACACCAGACATGCATTTAAGCCAAGTCTTGAACAACTATATAAAAGATTCAGTAGTTTCACCTGAAACTAAACCACATCCAAATATTTGGGATTGCCCGTGATGATTCACCCCAACAAAGGGAGCAAATGGCATATCATACTTATTTGTCAAATATGTGGTGTCAAAGGTAATAACTTCACCAAACTCCTTGTAAGCTTCTCTACTCCTTCCATGGGCCCAGAAAACATGCTTCAAATGATCTTCATTGTCTAACTCCATGTCAAAGTAGAAGCCCGAGTTCTCTGCAGCCATCTGTGAAAATATTTCATGATTGCAATTGCATCTCCTTCGCCGAGTTGTAGACGCCTTACTTCTTCAATATAATTTCTAGCATCTTTTTCAGTGTAACCAACATTCTCATATCCACCTGCCTCGTGTACTAGTGTAGCATAGTTCTTATTCAGTTTAATCCCTGTTTCATCCAAAAGATTAAGTTGTCGTTTTGCACGTCCACTAATCCTTCGATTACAAAGAAAGAACCTAGATTTGCTCGAACTGTACTGGTGGTTATGGTTAAGTGTGAGTGAACTAATGATCCATCTTTCCTTTCTATCCAACTTAGCAGTGAGCTTAGCCAAGCACCCACACCGTAAGCTCTTACGTGGCAACAAAGGATTTTGACATGTATTAGAAGGCTTACCAGCTCGAGCACAACAGTATGTTAATGTTCTAACTATTCATTCTTTATTCTTCTTTGATGTTCGTTTCCTCACCGGGAATCCAGTTTCTTCTGCATATGTATCATAAAAGTCCCATAGTTGGTCTAAGTCATTGAATATCATCCCAACTTTTGGTACCCCATCATCATCCCCAAAACTTATCGAAGATGATGAACCTCCATTCCTATAAAACAGATATCAAATATGTAAGTACAATAGTTCATAAATGGAATGTTGGGAATAAAAACAGAAGCGAGTGTTTTAAAATTCTCTTGTCAAAATTTTCCAGAGCTGCCAGTATACACTATAGTCAAGTTGCAGACGAAAAAATTAAGAATTTTAAAACCTCCATTCCTACAAGAGGATTTTTTCCGCCTTTCTTCTGTTGTCAGCTCTGGGGAATTTTAAAACACTCGTTTCCATGTGACTGAAATATACACTATAGTCAAGCTACTATTGTATGGGAGGAGAGGGAATGTAAGGTTAGGAATAAAAACAGAACGATAAACTAGGTATTCCCATGGCCTATAGCTGGAGTGGTTCTCTTGTAGCCAAGCTACTTTTGTTAGATTATAGCATACACTTTAGTCAAAGAGTAATTTACAAAGAAAAGTTTAGTACCCAAACGATTGAGTGCTTCTCCCATGGCCTCTCCTCTGCAGACGACCACGGGCTGGAGTTGTTCTCCCCTGGCCTCTTCCATATCGACGACCGCGGGCTGGAGTGGTTCTCTCATGGCCTCTCCTCTGTCGACGACCACGGGCTCGAGTGGTTCTTCCATGGCCTTTCTTCTATCGACGACTGCAACAACTAAGCTTGTCCTTCTTGTCGATCTTCTTTATAAATTTATAAATTTACAGTAGAGAGCAACAATTTAGGCTTGATCTAAATGACACTCCTTTAAGTATTAAATGGAAAAATAAAAATATTCAAACTTTTTTTAAACAATTAATTTTTAAAAAAATAAATTCAGGTACCTGACCAAACCGATGATGATCAACGTTCAAGCCAAGCCGAGCCATGGCCTCCCCTCTTGCCTATCATCATCATCATCAGCTTCTTCTTCTTTTTCTTCTTCTTCTTCTTCTTCTTCTTCTTCTTCTTCTTCTTCCAGAGTATACACAGAGAGAGAGAGAGAGACTCAGAGAAAGGGGAAAAACTTTCTTCCAGGAAGAAACAAAGAGACTTTCTCTCTCTTCTTAACTCTCCTGCCTACCTAGAGCCGTGAGCCTCCTTTGTTTTCATTTTTTTTGGGTCTGTGTTCAAACTTAGTCAGTCAACCTTTTTTTGATTCTTTGACCATTTTACTAAAATGTCATGCCACCTCAGCTTTGCGGGCACAGTGCGGTCCATATAGCATTATTGTATCAAGAACCATCACCACCTCTTCGTTCCTCCACATGACACCACCGACATCCCACACTGCCACCTTCCCTACCTTCTCATATTACCTGACCACCACCACGTTGCACCTATACAAATACCACAATCTTCACTACCATTGCCTTCGTCCGCCGATCCGGAAGAACCACCCCGACCCTTTTATCATGGCCACCAATCACAAGACCAAAATCACCATCATCGTTGTCGTTCTCCACCAAGCAACCTCTCGGTGACGCTACCACTGTAATCACCCCGCTGCTGTGTCCACCACAAGCACCATGATGCCACAATAGAGCCACCTATCTCTTATTCCATCTACCTCCTCCTCCTTTATCTCCTTGAAACCACACCACCATCACCAACAAACCCTACCAAAGCCATCTGCCTACCCTTGCAAACAAACCCTCACTCATCCAATCGATCTGCCGAACTGATTCCTCGTCGTCTGAGTATCGAGTGGGTCTTTCCGCCAAATCGGCACGACAAAGCACCCGTTCGACTGACCGGAGGGATGTCGTACCTATTTCCGAGCAAACCTCCAAGTCCAACCCGCCCTGCTGGCGTGGCCATGATCAAAACAACCGCGAGCGGTCGAGATGGTCGACAACCAAGCCTCTATGCTGCATCCTGCTGCCGTGCGCCATAGCGCCATCACGGCAGACGTACAGCACCCTGTCAAAGCCGACAAACCCGCAATATCCACCGCCTCGAGTTCCTCGTGGGTAGCACCGACCGGTAGTGACGCCCCTCCTCGTGCACAGCGACCAAGATTGCCCTCCGCATCAATCCAACTGCGCTCGCCGGTGAGACCTCTGTCCGCTCCGCGAGCGCCGGTGACAACTCCCTGACCGCTCTTTCTCTCGGTCACCAGCCGGTGATCTCCCTGACCCAGGACTCATGACGTCATCGTGAGCCATCAACGTCGGGTCCGCATTTCCTCGCACCGTACAGAACAAGGAGCACCGCATAGAACCCATGGCCATCCACCGCAAGCAGCACTCGTCGGGGCCTCCGCAAACTCGAGCGCTCTCCACCGAGTGTCCAAATCCGGTGAGGCCCTACCCCTCTTTCCTCCCCTCTCGCTCTCCTCTGTCTCCTTCCCCCTTCTAAAGAGTGAATTTCTCTGAAGAAGAGAATAGTCCAAATGTTTCTCTCTCTGCCTCTTCCCCTCTATTTTTTTCCTTTTATGTTTGATTTATTAATGCCTATTAATTGGATACGGACAACAGAGTAGTTGGGTTTGGGTTTTCATTTAGTTGTTGGAGACTGGAGAAGTATGTCGTCTTATTTACTTATTATTATTACTAATATTATCAATATAATTCTTAATTGTCTTAATGTTATTGGGGTTTTCTTATTATTAAAATTATTTAAATTATTCTAGAAAATATATATATATGATAAATATTCCTAAAAATTATATTGTGACAAAGTTTTGGGGCTTAGGCCTTAGGCCCTACATTTATCTTCAACTAGGCCTTAAAGTTCTAATATATTATTATTTTACGTTATTTTAAACACGGACTTTTGAGCCTAAAATATATTTGATAAAAAAAAATTAGTTTAGCCTAAAACGATTTCTTAGATTTTTTTATCTAAAAGTATTTTGAATAGTAAAAATATAATTTTTATATTATAAATAGCCTTCCAAAAATAGTTACAATTATTATTTACGCAATTACTCTTCGATTAAAAATCTCTTGATCGTAACTAATCATATTCCTATCTTCCTTGCGATTCCCGAATTTCTGCATACTTACTCTAGCAAGTTGGATTATTCTGGACCCAACGGGATTGTTCGTTCCATTAGCTAAGGACCCCAGGCGAGTATATTTCTTGTGTGTTTTCAATATTGATATTTACTATAATTGCATGATTAGTGATACATAATTCTTGACATGTTCGTTACACGGGTTAGCGATATATGAATTTTAGTCATGGTAGCATGTTTTATCGTATTTATTTTACCGTGTTTCATAATTTATTTCGTGACTAATCTATGTATAGTAGTCGGGCGGGGAAGTAAGTACTAAGTAGATATATGATCAACCCCGTAGATCATGCTTTATTTTTGTAATACCCCACAAACCAAAATACTGGAGAGCGGGGGCGGACATAGCCGGCTACGTATATTGAAGTGCAACCCACCTCGCCTATACGGTCACGGCTGTCTAGATACATGAGGGTTTAACTACAAGCCATCAGTCTCTTATGGTCATGAACAAGCCTATTGTCTCAATCTCAAGCAAGTAATAATAGTTACAAGATGTCAGAACACCAAATATACAATAGTAAGGCGTCCCATATATTACATATTTGGATGATCATGAAGCTAGTCATACAAAATATGAAGACTAACAAAAGTTTCAGTCATACATGATCAACCCTAGGATTTGTTCATCATGCTACAGCCCGTAGGCAGACAGTAAGTAAAGTGCAATCGAGCTAATACGTGCTCGTCGGCTAAACACCTCAAAAGAATATTTTTATAATAAAGTAGGAGAGCAAAATAAAACTCACTCGTTGCCAGGGTTACGCCTGGTAGTCACCATCTGGCTGGAAGGTAGGGAGATCCTCTGGAGCCGCTCCGGTATCTGGCCATACAAAACCAGCTGGGTCAGATCCCAGAAAGAGCAAGTGCCACAAAGGAGGCTTCACTTAAGAACTAAAACCAGCAATTAGCACAAAACATAATTTTATAATAAAAGACTGGAAATATGGAAAATCATGATGATATATGATAAGATAATCATGGGACTATTCAGATAACCAAGTTACAACCCGTAAACCAAACAAGGACCAGGGTTGTAACCCTTCATCTGAACGGAACTTAGTTTTTTACCATTTATCGAAAAGTAAGCACAAGCATTCAGTTCATGCTAACGATCTTGTACAGGATCAGGACAAGACTAGACTGGATTAGACTCCATCCAATCAATCACGGCCGCGCAATGAGTACGGCTTGATACTTTAACTAACTAGGGCTATCACAGGCCTAATTACTAGCAAGATGCAATGAGATGCGAGACGGTACTGGTTGTTAACTAGGGCTATCCTAGACATGATGCGAGACGGTACTGGTTTATTTGTACAAACACAATCGTCCACGGTGTACAGGCCATTCACTCTTGTCATGTCATGCTAGCAATCGCAACAGCATTCAATAGTTCCCATCATGCTTGCTTGTTATATCATGTCATGTCATGTCATGTTTACCTCCTACCATACCGTGTACAATTACCATTCCAAACATATTAAATAAATTCGTGATTATCAAGTTCATGACAAAAGGCGTAAGAATATAAAAGGGCAACGGGGTACGCCATAGGGACTCAAAGTCTCTACGCGAGCAAGACTACGCTAGGCCAAAGAGACCCCGAGCGTAAAATAGCTCTACGCGAGCAAGACCTAAGGATAGGCAGCTCTACGCGAGCAAGAGAGCAGGTGGGGGGGTTCTACGCGAGCAAGCGCTTTACGCTAGCAAAGCCGTATGCGGGCGAGACTCTACGCGGGTGACCCCTCTACGCGAGCGGAAGTCTAGCCTCTGCGTAGAGCTCGGCTCAGCTCTGCGTAAAATAGATTACGCGGTCACGTGAGAACGTGTGCGTAAAGGGTAATTAATATACGGGCACGTGAAACGTGGGCGTAAAAAACTAAATACTACGCTAGCACATAAGAACGTGTGCGTAAAGAGGGTAAATGATACGCTGGCACGTAAAATGTGTGCGTAAAAACTTTATCTTCTCCCCAAGGCCAAGACAAGCAGGCGTAAAATCTCAAGAGCTCAAGAAAGCCCAATCTCGATCAAGACTTGGTGAAATTTAGCCATTCAGGAGCCAAACTTGCGTAAAATCGAAACTCCTACCACATGGAACTCCCCATTTCGAAAACAACCAAGTCTAGTAGATCCAAACCATAAAGATCAATAATACTAAAACTCAGATCTACATGAAATGAGCCATGGAAATTAAAAATGCTAAGTACTAAAGTGTTTTCGAATCTCGTGAGGAAGACAATGGAACAACAAAATTTGAGTTCCTTCATGAAGCAAGTTGCACTTGCCTACTGCGGGTGGTCGGTAGAGAAATGAAGAAGGAAGGAGAGTAGTAATGGGAAATGAATGAGGAAAGAGAAGGGTTGTTGGGTTAATAAATGGGGGATGGTGGTAGGTAGGGGTTTGCATACTAACCTAAACCGAACCCAACCGAACCGAACCCAACCGAACCCGAACCAAGCAAATGAAATGCCAAAATAAACCATGCAATGAGACACGCAATATGAGTCAAAATACGTACACGTATACCAAAAATACGTAATACGACCTACGGGCGTTACAATTTTATATTTTATGTAATGTAGACCGTGCTTTATTTTATTTCATACAATGTAGACCGTGAGGATGCAAATCCTATATAGATCGTGCGGTGTAGTAGACCAGCCTGATCACATATTGAAATGAGTACTTCAAATCACGTAAAGGATTATATTTCTTTGTTCTGTGCTTTACTTGTCCCTATAGTTCATGACCGACTGTTTCACCATATTTTTTTCGTGCCACGTTTTATAGTTATTTCTTTTATCATATATGTCATTCTCTATTCACTGTTTTTATAGTCATTATCATATATTTCGAACATGCTTAAATTGTATTCGTTTTATTCATGACAGGAAACCAATATTTTTCATGTTAGTCGTGGCTACTCTTATCATTAGGAAGGCATGGGTTTGTTGGAAGGCCAATCTAGAAGACTAGTTAGATAGATTAGTTATTTATTTCATTATATGAGACTTATAAATTCTTCTAATGTAAAACTTGTGAATATTGTAAATTAATTTAATTTTGTGAATGAGCAATTATTGTAATTTTTTAGCATTGTGGTCTAGACAGCGTTCTACCGCTGACACTGCGTCATAGGCTGGCTTGTGCACGCACTCGCATCCTAAAAAGTGGGTGAGGGTAGTGATAAGTTTTTTTGGTGGCCCATGCTGGTCAGTTTTTGCAAAGATTGCGAACTCGTGGTAGTACTTAAGTAGTCGTACTATCGCGAGCCTGCAACTAATAAATACTCATTTACAATTAGGAGTAATATAATTTTTAGGAGGATGACTAGGACTAGGAAACCCTTATTCAATTAACTGTTGGGTAGTTAAGGTTGATACGTAGGTCGTGTGATTTAGCCAATAATTTATTGAATTCTACACCCTATTAACTAACTAGAGGAATTCTTCTAGAAGGATGCACTATTGTAATTTGACACGATGGTTGGATCTAAGGCAGGTAGACTATTCACTTGATAAATAAAGATTTTCTAGGATTCAATTTCTAACTCTAATCATTTGTGCAATTTTATTTTCTGTCTCTCTAATCATCGTCATCTTGTAGGGTCCATATTGCTTATTTATTTCTCATTGGTTATTGTAGTTTATTCCTCTAAAAGTTAATATTCTATTTCTACCTATTGAATTTTGAGCCTAGCATGACCCAGTTATCCATCAAGTAATTCTGAGTCAGCTTTATTTCATGTTTGACCCTTGATCCTTGAGTATGAGAGAAATAGAAATTAAAAATTTTACTTCTGTGGTCTTTAGTCATTTTCCTAATTGATCATTTAATTTTTAAAATTGACATCTTTCCTTCAAGGACAGATACTTACACTTTTCCTATGACATTTGAATTTCTAGAAGTTCCTTTAAAATCCTTAGGGATATAGTTGGAATAATTTAGATGACTTACGATGGCAAGGCAGCAGAGTACTATCGTCATTTATTTGAATTATCAAGACTGCGGGTTCACTGTAGCCAGTAGCGCACTAGCGTGGCATGATCCCTAAGTTGAAGTAATTTCGATTAAGTGTAAGTTATCGAATGTTATTAAAACTATGTCCTAGTTGCCCTATTTTGACCTTTGAGTTGTATATTCATATTGGTAGAGCTAATAGAATATTTGATACAACACCATATTTGAGTCATGAACCCAAGGATTTACTGCAGCCAGATGTACACTGGCGAGGCATGGATTCTCGGTAAAACTACTTCAGATATGCATACGGTTTTCGAATACCATAAAGGCTATATCTTTTCTTGGCATATGACTATTGATTTTTCATGATCCGCAAAATCTTGCACTCTCACTCCAAATTGATTTGGTATCCTACTTTTATTATCGTATTATGAATAAAGCTTGTAGTTCTTCCCTTTGTATCTTTCCTTCTTACCTTCTATTCGTCGAGTCTTCATTTGGTTTCCCCTTGTTTAAAATCTATTACTAGATTTTAATCTCCTATTCCACTAGATTCATAATTGCACCTAGATTATGAGTCTATGATTATACTTACATAATTGATCGTGCTAAAACGATTTTGATTCGGATCATCCTTAACGACTTTTGATCGCAACTAGACTATTTTGATTATATTTTGATCTTGTTAATTCGCATACCTTTCTAGATTTTGATTCTGTAATCGTATCTAAATAATTTTCTTAAATAGTTAATCGAGTTAAATTATGCCAAAACAAATTTGAATTTCGATCATTCTTAAACGACTTCGATCATGACTAAACTATTTTGACTATAGTCATAGTCGTGCCTATATTTGATAAAGTATTTGAAACTTTATCATTGTTAATGATTAGATTTATTCCAACTTTGATCATGATTATTTTGATCATATTCGTACTCGTGCCAACTTTTTAATTTTTTCTGCTTGGATGACTTGCATGATTAATCTTGATCGTGATTGTATCTTAGTTATATCTAAGTAACTTTGACCATGCTTAGACTTTGTCTAAATTTTGATCGTTGACCATGCCTATATAACTCCAATAGTAGTTAATCGTGCCTAATGACGTTTTCTTGTTTAGCTAATCATATTTTGACTATATCCTTGACCATGGTGACCAGACCCTTTTGACTATAATTTAATCGTGCCTATATTCCAACTATATTTCTAATATTGGATTTTATTCCCCTGTGATCATGACTACTTTAATCATGTTCATGCTCGTGCCAAAAAATTTAATTTTGATTTAGACTTCGTCTAAGTTTTAATCGTTCTTAAGCAATTTTGGTCGTGACTAGATCATGATGAATATAATTTATCGTGCCAAATCACATTTTCTTTTAATATTATTTCGAATCTATCTGCGAGTATGCACATCTAATTTTACTCGTATCACTTTTTTTATTAGGTTCTTAGTAGTGCCTAGCCCTATCTTTTGAAATTTTGAGTACAAATATTTCTAAGGTGGGTAGATTTGTAAGCCCACTTCTCATTTTTTTTGAAATATTTTTTTATTTTAGTTTTAAATATATTTTTTAATTAGAAAATTATATTATATTTTAATTATTATATATACATATTTCTCGTGTTGGAAAACGTTTTGGGTGTGAAAAAGTAATTATATATAGTGAATGACAAAATATTTACTAGTTGCTTTTATAAAGGGTACTTCTAGAGTTATTATTTTTATATTATCATTTATTATATGATTTTTTTAAATTTACAAAAATGTTTTAAATATTGGTAACATTAGCATTATTTCAAATTCTTATTTTGGACTGAGATTTGATCAACCTACGAGTTATTTGATTTGAATCTTTGAAAAGATTCGTCCAAAATCCAAATCCTAATCGATGTATGAACCCCCACTCTTATATATAGAGGAGGCTTCCCCTATTTTTCTCCACAAACAAAAAATTCTCCAAACATCCCTAACCCCTCTTCCCAAAAAATTTCCAAAATTTTATTTATTATCCTATCTTCCTAGTTATCTAAAATTGCCTACCATAGAATTGTCTAGGAAACCTAACCTAGAACCCAACATTAAGCCAAACCATATCTATCCTTCCTTTTCCAATCTCATCCTTCTCGACTAATGAAATCCTTGTTCTCTTTACAATTACATTGACCCATGCTTTTCTTTTATAACACTTTGTTTTTCACATTATCCTAATTGTTTTTAAATTCGAGGACAAATTTATTTCTAAGGTGGGTAGATTTGTAACCCCGTCTTTCATATTTTAAAATTTTACTTGTTTTGACTTAACTTGGGATATTGCAATAGAAATATATACTTTTATATTAATTTTACGAAAAAAATCGTATATGAATTCGAATGACAAAATTGGTTTATCAATTTTATTTTTCAAATATAATTTTAAGTTTGTAAATATAATTCTATATTATTTTGGTGAATAATTATTAATTGGAATTATTATGATAAGAAAATATTAGAAGTATATTTGATTTAGTTTTGATTTAATATTCTTGACCAAGAAGACATATCGATATAATATTTTAAAAAGGGATTGTATTTATGAAAGCCCTTTCCTCAAATTATTATATAATATTAAGTATTATTTTATTGTTATAAAATGATATATACAGATTAAATTAATTATGTTTTAAAATATTTAAGTGAAGTGATTTATGAAAAGATTTGATCGATTTATATTTGAGAGATTCAAACCTCCGAAGAATTTAATCCATATGATTCTTATTCCTTCCCAAATTAAGGAAGAGAAATTTTGAGTGGCACCCCACTTTTTTTAGCCTTATTTAAGGTGCACCCCACAACTTTACACTATTGTAATTTACCCCCCACATTTGACGGTTTCCGTCCAAGATGGACGGTCAACTGGGTTGACCCAAATATTTTGACAAAAATACCCCCCGATCAGTTGTCTTCTTCCCCATCTCTCGCCACCCCCCTCGCCGACCTTGCCTGCCCCCTCCCCCCCGACCTCACCACCACCACCTCCACCACCATCTTCTTCACCAACACCACCATCACCACCGCCGCCGCACCGCCGCTCCACCGTGCCCAAGCTCCGCCCCCTCCCTCTCCATCACCAGCACCCCTCCGCCGCACCCCAGCTTCGCCGCGCCCTAGCTCCGCCCCCCTCCCTCTGCATCACCAGCACCCCCTCCGCCGCACCCCCGCTTCGCCGCGCCCCCGCTCTGCCACGCCCTAGCTCCGCCCCCTCCCTCTCCATCACCGCCCTAGCTCCGCCACGCCCTAACTCCGCGCCCCCGTCTCTCGCCACCCCCCTCACCGACCTCGCCTTCCCCCTCCCCCCCGACGAATGCCCCTCCGCCGCACCCCCGCTCTGCCACGCCCTAGCTCCGCCCCCTCCCTCTCCATCACCGCCCTAGCTCCGCGCCCCCGTCTCTCGCCACCCCCCTCGCCGACCTCGCCTGCCCCCTCCCCCCCGGCGAATGTTGTTGCTGTTGCGGTTCGCGGGGTTGGAGATCGAGTCGGGGAGGGGGGCATCAGCTAGGTCGGGGAGGGGGCGGAGCCGCGGCTAGGTCGGAGAGGGGAGGTGGCAGCGGCGAGATCGGGGAGAGGGTGGCAGCGGCGAGGTCGGGGAGGGGGTGGGGAGCGGCGGCGAGGTCGGGAGGAGCAGCGGCGAGAGACACGGGGAAGAAGACAATTGGTCGGAGGATATTTTTGTCAAAAAATTTGGGTCAACCCAGTTGACCGTCCATTTTGGACGAAAACCGTCAAAAGTGGGGGGTGAATTACAATAGTGTAAAGTTGTGGGATGCACCTTAAATAAGGCTAAAAAAAGTGGGGTGCCACTCAAAATTTCTCATTAAGGAATCCCTAACCCATGTATAAAGGGGGAGTCCACTTTTGTTCTCCACAAAAATCAACCCAATTGCTGGACCACTATAATCGCCATCTGAAAATCTTTTGGTCATATACAATCTTATCTTCTGTATAATATATGAGAGGAGCATCATCTCTCCTGACTAATAATTTCCTTCTCTTTCATATGTGATCCACTGCGTATGCATATAGACCCTCGCCTCCGCGTATCAGGAACCATCACCACCTCTCCGTTCCTCCATACGACACCACCGACCTCCTACACCCCCGTCTTTCTCTCACTCTCATTCTCACATCACCTGACCACCATCATGCTGCACCTATACAAACACCACCATCTTCACCACCATTGCCTTCGTCCGTCGACCCGGCAGAACCACCCCGACCCTTTCATCACTGCCACCAATCACAAGACCAACAGCACTATCATCGTTGCCGTTCTCCACCAAGCAACCTCCCGGTGACGCCACCACTATAATCACCCCGTTGCTGTGTCAACCACAAGCACTGCGACGCCACAACAGAGCCACCTATCTCTTCCTACATCTACCTCATCCTCCTTCATCTCCTTGAAACCACACCACCATCACCAACAAACCCTACCAAAGCCATCCGCCTACCCCTGCAAACAGACCCTCACTCATGCAACCGATCTGCCGAACTGATTCCTCGTCGTCCGAGTGTCGAGTGGGTTTTTCCGCCAAACCGGCATGGTGAAGTACCCCTTCGACCGACCGGAGGGACGCCGTACCTATTTTTGGGCATACATCCAAGTCCAACCCGTCCTGCTGGCATGGCCACGATCCAAACGACTGCTGGCTAAAGTAGCAGTCGAAATGGTCGACCACCAAGCCTCTGTGCGGCTTCCTTCTGCCGCGCACTAGAGCGCCATCACTACACACGTGCTGTACCCTGTCAAAATTGGCAGACCCGCAACATCCACCGCCTCGAGTTCCTCATGGGCAGCACCAACCGATAGTGACGCTGCCGGAGAAGCCCTTCCTCGTGCACAGTGCCCAAGATTGCCCTCTGCATCAATCTGGCTGCGCTCGCCGGTGACACGTCTGTCCGCTCCGCGAGCGCCGGTGAGAACTCCCCGACTGCTCCTTCTCTCAGTCACCGCCCGGTGATCGCCATGACCCAGGACTCACGACGTCACCGTGAGCCATCAACGCCGGGTCCGCGTTTTCTCGCGCCGCACAGAACAAGGAGCACCGCACCGAGCCCACGGCCATCCACCGCAAGCAGCGCTCGCCGGGGCCTCCGCGAACTCGAGCTCTCTCCGCCGAGCGTCCAAATTCGGTGAGGCCCTACCCCTCTTTTCTCCCCTCTCGCTCTCCTCTGTCTCATTCCCTCTTCTTAAGAGTGAATTTCTCTGAAGAAGAGAACACTCCAAATGATTCTCTCTCTGCCTCTTCCCCTATGCTTTCTTTTCTTTTATGTTTGATTTATTAAATGCCTATTAATTGGATGGGGACAGCAGAGTAGTTGGGTTTGGGTTTTCGTTTAGTTGTTGGAGACTAAAAAAGTATGTCGTTTTATTTACTTATTATTATTACTATTATTATCAGTATAATTCTTAATTGTCCTAATGTTATTGGGGTTATTTATTATTATTAAAATTATTTAAACTGTTTTAGAAAATATATATGTATATGATAGATATTCCTAAAAATTATATTGTGACAAAGTTTTGGGGGTGGGCCGTAAAAGTTTTGGGGGTGAGCCTTAGGCCCTACATTTATCTTCAACTGGGCCTTAAAGTTCAAATATATTATTATTTTATGTTATTTCAAACACGGACTTTTGAGCCTAAAATACATTTGATAAAAAAAATAGTTTAGCCTAAAATGATTTCTTAGATTTTTTATCTAAAAGTATTTTGATTAGTAAAATATTATTTCTATATTATAAATAGTCTTCCAAAAATAGTTACATTTATTATTTATGCATTTACTCTTCGATTAAAAATTCCTTGATCGTAACTAATCATATTCCTATCTTCCTCGCGATTCCCGAATTTCTACTTACTTACTCTAGCAAATTGGATTATTCTGGACCCAAAGGGATTGCTCGTTCCACCGTCTAAGGACCTCAGACGAGTACATTTTTGTGTGTTTTTAATATTGATATTTACTATAATTGCATGATTAGTGATACATAATTCTTGACACGTTCGTTACACGGGTTAGTGACATATTGATTTTAGTCATGGTACCATGTTTTATCGTGTTTATTTTACCGTGTTTCATGATTTATTATTGTGACTAATCCATGTGTAGTAATCGGGCAAGGAAGTACGTACTAAGTAGATATGTGATCAACCCCGTAGACCATGCTTTATTTTATATTTCATATAATATAGACCATGCTTTATTTTATTTCATGCAATATAGACCGTGAGGATGCAAATCCTATATAGACCGTACGGTGTAGTGGATCAGCCTGATCACATATTGAAAGGAGTACTTCAAATCACATAGAGGGTTATGTTTCTTTGTTCCGTGCTTTACTTGCCCCTATAGTTCATGACCAACTGTTTTACCACATTTTTTCGTGCCATGTTTTATCGTTATTTTTTTCATCATATATGTCATTCTCTATTCACTATTTTTATAGTCATTATCATATATTTGGAACATGCTTGAATTGTATTCGTTTTATTTCTAACTGGAAACCAACATTTTTCAGGTTAGTCACGGCTACTCTTAGCATTGGAAGGCATGGGTTTGTTGGAAGGCCAACCTAGAAGACTAATTAGATAAATTAGTTGCTTATTCCATTATGTGAGACTTGTAAATTCTTCTAATGTAAAACTTGTGAATATTGTAAATTAATTTAATTTTGTGAATGAGCAATTATTATAATTTTTGAGCATTGTGGTCTAGACAGCATTCTACTGCCAACACTGCGGCGTAGGCTGGCTTGCGCACGCACTCGCATCCCGAAAAGCAGGTGCGGGTTGTGACAAGTGTGGATAGCAATCATACATTCTCATGTATGATTTGTCGTATTACCCGAGCCATTCACATGTCGAACTTGATATTTCAAAACACCTAGAAGTTAGGATTCTTGACATAGTTCTTTATCTAGTTCATGTCTTATTTACCTGTTCTTCTCATATTTACTGCTTTTGCCTATTTCCATTAAACTGCTATTTTAGCCTTACATTCTTACTTGATTACCATATTTCATATATTTTAACTCTTGTTATATAGTCACTATCATATCATGAAATGTTTATCTGTGTTTGTACTTGTACCAATCATGTATATTTATAATTTGAGGATTTAGTGATTCCCTGGATTTTTGGATTATGTCTTGAATCTGGATTGTGGTTATGCACCTACTTAGAACTCTTTTATCTTAGCTATTTTGATTGAGTTATAGATATCATCTTATTCTCAACTCTGGGTCTATATCATTATGTTTGAGATGATCATACATTAATGCGTGGAATGGAATAGTATATTTGTGTTTAGACAACTTTCTATCGCAGATGCTATGGCATAGGCTGGACGTACCCATGACTCATGCCCGATTTTCGGGTATGGGTCGTGACAAAGAGTAGTGCTACTAGTCGTAGCTAAAAGGAAATGTTGGAAAACTGCAGCATGGCGCGAGCTAACGATTCTGTAAAAAGCAATACGGGGGTGTGCTAACTATCTATATAAGTCTTTTTCGTAGCACAGTGCACACTAACGACCAAGATTGGTCAATAGCCATGCTAATAACGACGTCAAGGATCTAAGAAACAAGTCAAAGTATGTAACAAGACACTGACACAAACAAACATGAAAGTATATGAAAAGTAAATAACATGCAAATGATATGGTAAAAACATGAAATAGAGCATGACAAGGCAATGCGTACACAATAAAAAAGAGACATGCATGACAGAAATAATAGAAAGCATGCATGTAAAATAAACTGTACATAGGACAATGTATACTTGCATGTAGTCCAAGTCCTCACTGAATCTACAATACCAAAGTCTAACCAAGAGTTCACACATAAATATAAATATTATTAATATCATAGTTTATACATATGACATATGAGTTCCTAGTACAAGTCTACATGCTTCTAGAGGATACCTAGACCTAGTTTCATGGTTTTTGACTTCCAAAATAAGCTAAGTCCCAATACAAAGACACGCATATAAATCATATAAAAACCATAAAAATATAATTTAAATATGATTATACTAATTTTAACCTCTGAATTCTATATTTAGATTTTTATGGTAGGGTACTATGATATATGCTTGGACATTATAGAAGCTGTGATGTTTTGTTTATCGTATCTCTTAGAGTTTTCCTTAGAATTGTACAGCTTACTTCGTTGTGTTTTTCAACGAAGGCTAGGCATGTCTGACTCGTATCCAATTTTTCGGGAGCGGATCGTGACATATTTTTAGTGGTGGCCCATACAGGTCTGTCACTACCACATTTTAGCTTGAGGATATTTTGGTCATTTTGAAAATTTTGGATTTATTTTAAATTATTGGAGTGATGGTTGTTATTTTTGACCTTTGCTAGTTGAGACTATGGAGACTAACCTAGATGTTGACTTTAGCTATGGTGACTTGATTAGCATGGTGGGACCCTAGTCTAACTTAAGTCGACCCAAGTTGAGTTATTTTGAATCAAGTTTCATAGAGAGATTAAGTGATTTAGGTGCATGGATTTTTGACTTATAGATTGATCCATTTAGCCTTGCACTTAGCCCAAGCACATTAGTCATCAACCCTAACCCTAATTCTTTCCATACAAGGCCGGCCCCTAGGTATTCCCCCCCCCCCCTATTTAATGCCTCTTCCTAGTTCTTGCCTCTTTTTACATCACATCAACTATTGGCAAGAAAGAGGTATTGGCCTTTCTTCATCAATCCATAACTTCTTCATTTTAATTCATTTTTTGACTCTAGTCTCTTGCAATAGAACCTAATCATACTCTATTTACTGTTCATGGAGAGGAATCTCAAATTTTATGCAATTTGGAGCTTTTGACTTGCAAGAGAAATCTTCCTATTTGGGGCTTTTTCCTTGATTTTGATACTCAATAGATAAACACCTCAAACTATCATCAAATCTTGATTTCTTTGCATGGTTGCCTAGATCTAGGTGTCCCCTAGCTGTGGTGTGTGTTTGGTGAAGTTTTGCATTGGTTTCGTGTCCGTATCGGACACGTATCAGTCTTCATTTACAAGTGTTTGTTGAAAGGCCTCTGAGCACTTTTTCATCTTATTTTTGAAATGTTTTTGATTGGAAATATTGGTTATGATGTGCCCTTTTTTTCCCTAACCTCTGAGTTGATTTCCGAGTTGTGTCGTGTCCACACGAGGACACAAACACGCTCGATTTGGCTGTGAGATACGACACAGTTTTGTTCGACCCAATACTGCGAGGACACGTGGGGGCAGTGTCTGCGAACCAGACCCCCAAGTGGCTCGAAGTATCGTTTCGTATCGGACACGTTCTCGCTCGTGCACTGGGTTCACACGTACCGTACAGGCGCACAGACACGCACTGATACATATCTCGTACACCGACACGGGGACACGTGGACACCTCATGTTGTGTCCAGCGTGTAGCCCTAGTGCTAGGCTACACGTGGACAGACGTGTCGTGTGTCGTGTCTACGAGCGTGTTGAACTTGTGCACGAGGCAGTGCACTATTTTCTGTTGCTCGTGTGTTAGTTTTCATATTGGACACGTTTGTGTCCACTTGATTGGACACAGACACCCTACATGACACGTATATATATGTCACAACAATTACCAACCCTTTAGTTTGGATTTCCATGTGATTCGAATTCAAATTTGGTGTTTCCCTCCAACTGTCTGATACATGTTTTGTTAAATTGTTCCTGAGATTTAAATGATGTTTAAATTGATGATTAAAGGTTAAATTTATAATGTTAGATCATATACTATGACTGAGATTAAAGTTTACATTGTTTGGGTTCATGTGTGATGGTTGGTTTGTTTGATTTGTGTTTTTTCGAGCATGTGTCACTGAATTCTGAACACACCACACACACACACATGTTCAAAAACCTGTGATGAAAAACTGAAACACATGACACACACATTGTAAACACACACACACACACATTGTACACACACACATGTACACTCTAACCTGTGATGTAAATTGTATACACACACACATCTAACTGTTGAAATCCGGGAACACATAACACACACACATCCTACTGCTATACACACACCCCCCCTACTACTATACACACACACACCCTACTGTTATACACACACACACACATCCTACTTCTATACACACATACACACCCTATGTACTGCTGCCACACATACCCACACATTCACTAAAACTGGAAACTGAAACACACACACATATACACCACTGTCACTCTATCCCCTCTCTCTATATATAGTATAGTATATATATCTATATTCATGCATGATAATATGTTAATATATATATGTATGATTGCCTATATATATTTTGTATATGTAAAATGTGGTGAATATATATATGTGTATGCCAATATAGACATGTATATAGGCATATAGCCCTATATGATTTTCCTATATGTATGTCTTATATACATTATGTGTATATGGGTATATATACATGAAATTGTGTGTTTGATAGTTTGTGTAGCCTTGTGACTTGTGTGAATGCTAGGATAGACATGGTTAGGCTTAGTGAGACTTGTTTGGGTTAGGACTTGACCTAGTTGACCTAGTTTGACTAGTGTAGTTGACTAGAGTTGACCAAAGGTTGACTTTAGCCTAGATTGACCCAAACATCATGTAGAATGTATTGTAATGTTCTATTTTACCATTCTGGACATGTTATGACTTGTGCTGTTCTAAATAGGAGTCAGACACTTCTCCTCAGACAGTATATTCACTTCGGATACTCAGGATATCAGGCGAGTACATTCTCTGACCGTTTCATACTTGCTAGGACTATATTCTTGCTCTAGATTACTTTACTTGATGCTGTCACGATGGTAACACAGATTAGTACTATATGGATTTTTTCATACGATGTTATCCCCCTCGAAAACATCAGATACTGTAACGCCCCAGAACCAGAATACTGGAGAGCGGGGGCGAACATAGCCAGCTACGTATATTGAAGTGCAACCCACCTCATTATACGGTCATGGCTGTCTAGATACATGGGGGTTTAACTACAAGCCATCAGTCTCTTAAGGTCATGAACAAGCCTATTGTCTCAATCTCAAGCAAGTAATAACAGTTACAAGATGTCAGAGCACCAAATATACAATTAGTAAGGCGTCCCATACATTACATATTTGGATGATCATGAAGCTAGTCGTACAAAATGTCAAGACTAGCAAGAGTTTCAGCCATACATGAGCAACCCTAGGATTTGTCAATCATGTTACAGCCCGTAGGCAGACAGTAAGTGAAGTGCTATCGAGCTAAACACGCGCTCGTCGACTAAACGCCTCAAAAGAATATTTTTACAATAAAGTGGGAGAACAAAAGGGAAACCCACTCGTTGCCTTGGTTACGCCTGGTGGTCACCATCTGGCTGGAAGATAGGGAGATCCTCGGGAGCTGCTCCGGTATCTGGCCATACAAAACCAGCTGGGTCAGATCCCAGAAAGAGCAAGTGCCACAAAGGAGGCTTCACTTAGGAACTAAAACCAGCAATTAGCACAAACATAAAAGTTTAATAAAATTAAAGATATGGAAATCATGATGATATATGGTAAGATAACCATGGAACTATTCAGATAACCAAGTTACAACCCTTAAACCAAACAAGGACCGGGACTGTAACCCTTCATCTGAACGGAACTTGGTTTCTCACCATTTATCGATAAAATAAAGCACAAATAGTCCGGTCAGGTTACAATCTTGTACAGGATCAGGACAAGACTAGACTGAGCTAAACTACATTCAATCAATCACGGCCAAACAATGAGTACGGCTTGATACTTTAACTAACTAGGGTTATCACAGGCCTAGTTACTAGCAAGATGCTATGAGATTACTCCAACAGCCACAAGCCCTGCAGACCATCCAGGTTATCTAGGTAGAATATTTGTTCAAGAAGGGTGCAACACATGACAGTGTGCTGGAAATGTGCCATACTCGTCGGCAGGCTACAAATCTACAAATGCGCCCAGATAACGGGATTGCCTGTAGCTAGGGAAATCTCTTCATGACTACTGAGTTATTCTAGTTATTAGCCTTAGTTAATTTCAGTAGGTACCCCTGACCGTGGTACTCAGGGGGTTCCCGTCCTAAACATGATGTAAGACAATACTGGTTCATTTGTACAAACATAATCGTCCACGATGTTTAGGCTAATTAATCTTGTCATGTCAGACTAGCTGTCGCAACAACATATCAAGGTATATTATGTCAGATTTACTTGTCAAGAGTGCGCCACGGCGGGACCACTATCATGTCATATTACTTGTCAAGAGTGCACCACTACGGGTCACTATCGTGTTCAGGGAATATGTACAAAATTTACATGATTCAAGTATTCTATCAAGGGACCCAAGTTATACAGAGGGTCATAAGATATGTGCATAATTGTGACATTCCAATATAATACAAAGGGTGCAAGGCTACGGGAAAAGACCATGCAGCAAGGGAGAGGGTCTCATGCGGCTCGGGGTACACAGGCTCATGCGGCAAGGTGAATAAGAGTCTTATGCGGCCATGGGGAGGAGGGGGCTCATGCGGTTAAGAGGATGCGGCTCATGCGGCTGAAGGGACCCAAGCTCATGCGGCTAAGGAGCAGGGCCTTATGCGGCAAAGAGGAACAGGGGCCCATGCGGCTCGGAAAAAGGGTTTTATGCGGCTGAGGGAGGAAACGGGTCATATGCGGCAGCGGGGTATCAGACGCATGCGGCTCGGGAAGGCAGACTCATGCGGGTAAGTCGAGCTATGCGGCTCGGGAAGAATTACATGCATATACGACAGGGAATAAATGAGTTCATGCGGCTATGAGTCGATGATAGCCATGCGGCCAAGGCCAATCTAAGCCATACGGCCAGGAGCACTTCTGCGGCTCGGGCCATGCGGCCAGGAAGACTTGCCGCATGAAAAGCCATGCGGCTAAGACTGTCATGCGGCCGGAGAACTGTTCTTCTTCTCCACTTTTCCGAGAAGAAGAACCATTGAATCCATGGCTTCCAAGCTCCACAAAACCTCCATTCAAGGTCAGAATCCAGACTTCCATAGGTCAAAATGGGCGGAAAGAAATTTCCTACAACATGGAACCATCAAAACTTGAAAATAACAAGGTTAGATAGATCAAAACCCAAGAAATCCAAAAATGCTACAAGCTTAGATCTATATGAAATGAATCATGGAAATTAAAAATGCTAAGTACTAAAGTGTCATAAGATCTCGTGGAGAAGACAATGGGACAATAAAAACTGAGTTCCTCCATGAAGCAAGCTGCACTTGCCTAATCCTCTCTCTCTGGTAGGTGGAGAGTAATGGTGAGGAAGAAGAAGAGTTAATGAAGAAGTAAATGAGGAGAGAGAGAGTGTGGGCGGCTAATAAAGAAAGAGAGGGTGGTAGGTGGGGTTGGTCCTCATGAAAAACCAAGCCAAGCCGAACCAAGCAAACCGAACCGAACCAAAATAAAATGCCAAGATAAACCATGCAATGAGACATACAATGAATTAAAATACGTACACATATACTAATATACGTAATACAAACTACGGTCGTTACAACTCTAACCACCTTAAAAGAATTCCGTCCTCGGAATTTAATTAAGAGGCTAGAGAGGCAAGGACAAGCTATACTAGTCATAGACAAACTATAACAAGGCAAGCAATCATTCATTCAAGCAAGGAACTGAGAGCATAAGGCATAAGGAAGATATTATACCTTACGAGTCAAACAAGGCGGGATATCGCGATCGGATATCATCCTCACGCTCCCACATTGACTCACCCAAAGAGTGATGATCCCAAGCAACACGGACTAACTTGATAGTCTTGTTCTTGAGTATCTTCTCTCTCCGGTCCAATATAGACACGGGCCTCTCCTCATACGAAAGGTTGGTACCAACAACCATTTTCGAATGATCCAGGATGTGGCTCGGGTCTGGGATATACCGTCGTAGTTGGGATACATGGAACACGTCATACTCCTCACGTAGCGACGGCGGAAGAGCGAGACGATAGAATACATCACCTACTCGCTCTAGAATGTCGAATGGCCCTATATACCTAGGACTAAGCTTTCTCCGTATGTCGAAATGAATGACGCCACGGTTAGAAAAAATCCTCAGGAATACATGGTCGCCGACCGAGAATTCAAGAGGGCGCCGATAAGAATCGGCCCAATAACGCTGGCGATCTTGGACAACTCGAAGATGATCCCTGACCCTTCTGACCACCTTAACTGTCTGAGCAATCATTTCTGGACCGAGCATCTACCTCTCTCCAACATCGTCCCATGCTAGCGGGGATCTGCACTTCCTACCATATAGTGCCTCAAACGGTACCATCTGGATACTGGCCTGGAAACTGTTATTGTACGAGAACTCCACCAGGTGCAGGTGATCTTCCCACGAACCACCCAAGTCGAGTATACAAGATCTCAACATATCTTCCAAGGTTCGTATGGTATGCTCTGACTGACCATCTGTCTGCGGATGATAAGCTGAGCTGAACTGGAGGTGAGTTCCCAAACTCTCTTGTAGGCTGCGCCAAAAGTGCGATGTGAATCTTGAATCTCTGTCTGAGGTAATACTGACTGGCACACCGTGAAGTCTGACGATCTGCCTGAGGTACCTCTCTGCTAGCTGAGCTGTCGACTGACCAACTCTGAACGGAAGAAAGTGAGCCACCTTCGTGAGCCTGTCTATAATAATCCAAATTGCATATCTACCAGCCGGGGACCTAGGTAATTCGGTCACGAAATCCATGGTTATATGCTCCCACTTCCATTCTGGAATTGGCAAGGGCTGAAGAAGTCCAGCTGGCCTCTGATGTTCAGCTTTAACTTGTTGGCAAACCAAACACCGAGAGACAAATCGGGCTATCTCCCTCTTCATGCCATTCCACCAAAAGTGCTGACGGATATCACGGTACATCTTCGTATCGCCCGGATGAATCGAATACTGAGAACTGTGAGCCTCGGCCATGATCTCCTGTCTGATATCACCACTGGGTATACAAAGACGCTTCCCATATTGAAGTGTACCGTCTTCATGAATGCATAACTCTGGTCTTCGTCATGCCTCACACTCTGCTCTGAGTCGCTAAAGCTTGGAATCTGTTGACTGCGCCATCCGGATCCTCTCGACTATAGTGGACTGAACTTGCATACTGGCCATCAGTGCCACACTGGTAGGAAGGACAACTTTTATACCCATCTTCTGAAGATCTGACAATAACTCTGGTTACGCTGTTAGAAAATATACTCCGGCTCTTCTGCTCAATGCATCTGCAACGACGTTGGCCTTCCCAGGATGATACTGCAGGTTGACATCATAATCCACAAGTAGCTCTAGCCACCTCCTCTGACGCATGTTAAGATCCTTCTGGATGAAAACATACTTCAGGCCCTTGTGGTCGGTGAAAATCTCCACCATATCTCCATACAAGTAGTGTCTCCAGAGCTTAAGTGTAAACACTACTGCTGCCAATTCCAAGTCATGGGTTGGGTAATTCCTCTCATGATCACGAAGTTGTCGTGACGCATAAGCTATTAACTTCCCATGTTGCATCAAAACACATCCTAAACCTCTGCATGAAGCATCACAATATACTGAGAATCTTCCGGTCCCATCTGGAAGCGTGAGAATGGGTGCCGTCATCAAGCCTCGCTTCAACTCCTCAAAAGAATCCTGACACTCTGCTGTCCAAGCAAACTGCATATCCTTGCGGGACAACTGGGTCAATGGCGCAAAAATCCGAGCAAAGTTTGAAACAAATCACCGGTAGTAGCCGGCCAAGCCAAGGAAACTACGAACTTCTGCAACTGTACTGGGTACTGGCCACGTCTCGATAGCCATTCTGGGGATCCACCTCTACTCCTCCTCTGGTGATGATATGACCCAAGTATGAAATGCGATCGAGCCAGAACTCGCATTTACTGAACTTGGCATGCAACTGGTGCTCTCTGAGAATCTGGAGGACAACTCTGAGATGCTGCTCATGCTCCGCTTCACTCTTGCTGTAGACCAGGATGTCGTTTATGAACACAATCATGAACTGATCCAAATATGGTATGAAGAAACGATTCATGAGGTCTATGAATACGGCCGGCGCATTAGTTGCTCCAAATGGCATAACAAGGAACTCCCAATGCCCATATCTAGATCTGAAAGCTGTCTTCGGGATGCCCTGCTCTCTGACTCTGATCTGATGGTATCCTGACCGTAAGTCAATCTTCGAGAATACTGCTGCCCCTTTGAGTTGATCAAATAAGTCATCTATCCTCGGGAGAGGGTATCTGTTCTTGATTGTCATTGAGTTTAAGGTACGATAATCTACACATAACCTGGACGTACCATCCTTCTTTTTCACAAGAAGCATCGGGGCTCCCTAAGGCGATCCACTAGTACGAATGAATTCCTTGGTTCTGAGTTCTTCAATCATCTTGTACAATATCTCTAACTCTGACGGCACCATCTTGTAGACTTTCTCTGACACTGGGGCTGTCCCTGGGATCAAGTCGATAGTAAACTCGATCTCTCGCTCTGGCGGCATTCCTGGAAGCTCTTCTGGGAAAACATCTGAAAACTCTTCGACTATCCGGGGCAACTGCACTGCTGCTACTGCCATCCGTAATACTGGAGGAGAAGGTTCAACTTCGCCTCGGGAAAAGAAAAACTATGGCTCGCCTGGAATGCTAAAAAACCCCTGCCAACATGGCAGTCTATTCTAGCATACTGATTCCTCAACCAATCCATCCCTAAGACCACATCATAATCGTCCATCGGGAACTCTATCAATCTAGCGGAGAACTCTCTACCGCTAACTACGATCCGATACGAGGAAAACACTCTATCTACTCCCACAAGACCGTTACCAGTAAGTATATTGAGCCTTACTGATAATGACTCGGGCTCCAGTACTATCCGTGTCGCGAATCGTGCAGACATAAACGAATACGATGCACCAGAATCAAATAACGCTGATGCTGGAAAGGAGTTGACGAGAATAGTACCTGCCACTACCTCACCTGGAGCCAATCCTTCTTCTACGGTCATCGCCATCGCCTGACCATGTCCTCTGGTTGCTGGTCCCCTCTGCTGAAATCCTCGCTGCCTGCTCTGACTCAGGGCTTGGACTTGTCCATACTGCTGGGGTGTTGCTGCTGGAAGGCCTGAGCCTGAGGCTGCAATGGCCTCTGAGGCTGATACTGCTGCTGCTGGACTGGTGCTGGTCCTCTCACCGAAGGACTAGTAAGGTTGGACGATGATGAACTACCCCTATTCGGGCAGGATCCTATCTTGTGATCTGCTGCTCCACAGGCCAGGCACAATCCCTGCGCCCTGCGACATTCTGCCACCACATGTCCTGGCTTCCCGCAATATGAACATCCCACTGCGGAAGAGTGCTTCTGCTGCTGAGGGTACGTCGGGGTCGAATGTTGAACCGACGTCACTGAGGCCGCCCGCCTCGGAGCTCCAATGGTCAAAGCCCTAGCTGCCGGGGCTGGTGCTGAAGACTGATTCATCTGGCTATAGGATCGCTTCCGACCCCCGGTCATATCCACGATCCTCTGGGAGGTATACTCATGCCTCATGGCTGCTCTCAATACTGCATCAAAGGTCTGATGCTCGAACTGCTCCACTGCCAATAAAATCTCCAGGTGAAGTCCCTACTGAAATCGCTGAGCTCTGTCGAACTCGGTCGCCACCAAGGTAGGAGCAAACCGACTAAGCCTGGAAAACTCGACCGCATATCCGTTGACCGTCCTATCCATCTGCTTCAGATTGGTGAACCTCGTATGTAGATCATACCGAGCTACAACATCGAAGTACTTGGTTTGGAATCTCTTACGAAATACTGCCCAAGCAATAGGTGCCACTAATCCAATGGCCTGCGCCGCCCACCAGCTGCGGACCAGATCTAATAACTGTAGGCGCACCACGGCCACCTTCTCGTCTTCTGGAGTCCTGGCTGCTTCTAGAATGACCTTAGTGTCCTGAAGCCATGCATCAGCAGCAATAGCATCTTCGCTGCCATCGAAGAAGGGAGGGTTCAAGCGCTTGAAGCTGTTGGCCGTACTGTTACCTGGATGACCACCTCTATTCAAAGTATCTTGTACTGCCTGGTGCAATGCATCACCTCGACGATCTTGAAAAGCTAGCAATATCCTGATGAGACCCACCAAGGTGCCATCATCAGGCTCGATAGGCTGGGCTGGCTGAACTGGTGGCTCTTGACCCCCAGTAGGCATGACTTTGGAGGCTACTCCGGAATGCTGGACTTGATCTCCAGGTTGCTGCTAGTCCACGGGAGGTGCTCCACCTTGCCGATCGGTAGGACCAGGAACAATACCGCTGAAGAAGACGACATAGGGAACAATGAGGAAGGACCAGGACAGATCAAAGATACAAGCATATGATCAGGTCAAGATTTCAGGAATTTAGGGGATACGAGCAGAGATCAAGGACGAGTACTGATTGAGACATCTATTCGGTAAACCCTCACATATCTTGATTCACAAGACCTGCATGGGCCACCACTTAAACCATGTAACGCCCCAGAACCAGAATACTGGAGAGCGGGGGCGAACATAGCTAGCTACGTATATTGAAGTGCAACACACCTCGCTATAAGGTCACGGCTGTCTAGATACATGAGGGTTTAACTACAAGCCATCAGTCTCTTAAGGTCATGAACAAGCCTATTGTCTCAATCTCAAGCAAGTAATAACAGTTACAAGATGTCAGAGCACCAAATATACAATTAGTAAGGCGTCCCATACATTACATATTTGGATGATCATGAAACTAGTCGTACAAAATGTCAAGACTAGCAAGAGTTTCAGTCATACATGATCAACCCTAGGATTTGTCAATCATGTTATAGCCCGTAGGCAGACAGTAAGTGAAGTGCTATCGAGCTAAACACGTGCTCGTCGGCTAAACGCCTCAAAAGAATATTTTTACAATAAAGTGGAAGAACAAAAGGGAAACCCACTCGTTGCCTTGGTTACGCCTGGTGGTCACCATCTGGCTGGAAGATAGGGAGATCCTTGGGAGCTGCTCCGGTATCTGGCCATACAAAACCAGCTGGGTCAGATCCCAGAAAGAGCAAGTGCCACAAAAGAGGCTTCACTTAGGAGCTAAAACCAGTAATTAGCACAAACATAAAAGTATAATAAAACTAAAGATATGGAAATCATGATGATGTACGGTAATATAACCATGGAACTATTCAGATAACCAAGTTACAACCCTTAAACCAAATAAGGACCGGAGCTGTAACCCTTCATCTGAACGGAACTTGGTTTCTCACCATTTATCGATAAAATAAAGCACAAATAGTCCGGTCAGGTTACAATCTTGTACAGGATCAGGACAAGACTAGACTGAGCTAAACTTTATTCAATCAATCACGGCCAAACAATGAGTACGGCTTGATACTTTAACTAACTAGGGTTATCACAGGCCTAGTTACTAGCAAGATGCTATGAGATTAATCCAACAGCCACAAGCCCTGCAGACCATCCAAGTTATCCAGGTCGAATATTTGTTCAAGAAGGGTGCAACACATGACAGTGTGCTGGAAATGTGCCCTACTCGTTAGCAGGCTATAAATATACAAGCGCGCCCAGATAACGGGATTGCCTGTAGCTAGGAAATCTCTTCATGACTACTGAGTTATTCTAGTTATTAGTCTTAGTTAATTTCAGTAGGTACCCCTGACCGTGGTATTCAGGGGGTCCCCGTCCTAAACATGATGTAAGACAATACTGGTTTATTTGTACAAACACAATCGCCTACGGTGTCCAGGCCAATTAATCTTGTCATGTCAGGTTAGCTGTCGCAACAACATATCAAGGTATATTATGTCAAGTTTACTTGTCAAGAGTGCGCCACGGCGGGCCACTATCATGTCATGTTACTTGTCAAGAGTGCACCACTACGAGTCACTATCGTGTTCAGGGAACATGTGCAAAATTTACATGATTCAAGTATTCTATCAGGGACCCAAGTTATACAGAGGGTCATAAGATATGAGCATAATTGTGACATTCCAATATAATACAAAGGGTACAAGGCTACGGAAAAAGGCCATGCAGCAAGGGAGAGGGTCTCATGCGGCTCGGGGTACACAGGCTCATGCGGCAAGGTGAATAAGAATCTTATGCGGCCATGGGGAGGAAGGGGCTCATGCGGTTAAGAGGATGCGGCTCATGCGGCTGAAGGGACCCAAGCTCATGCGGCTAACGAGCAGGGCCTTATGCGACAAAGAGGAACAGGGGCCCATGCGGCTCGGAGAAAGGGTTTCATGCGGCCGAGGGGAAAACGGGTCATATGCAGCAGCGGGGTATCAGACGTATGCGGCTCGGGAAGGCAGACTCATGCGGGTAATTCGAGCTATGCGGCTCGGGAAAAATTACATGCATATACGGCAGGAAATAAATGAGTTCATGCGGCTATGAGTCGAGGATAGCTATGCGGCCAAGGCCAATCCAAGCCATGCGGCTCGGGGAGGCCATGCGGCCAGGAGCGCTTCTGCGGCTCGGGCCATGCGGCCAGGAAGACTTGCTGCATGAAAAGCCATGCGGCTAAGACTGCCATGCGGCCGGAGAACTGTTCTTCTTCTCCACTTTTCCGAGAAGAAGAACCATTGAATCCATGGCTTCCAAGCTCCATAAAACCTCCATTCAAGGTCAGAATCCAGACTTCCATAGGTCAAAATAGGGCGGAAAGAAATTTTCTACAACATGGAACCATCAAAACTTGAAAATAACAAGGTTAGATAGATCAAAACCCAAGAAATCCAAAAATGCTACAAGCTTAGATCTACATGAAATGAATCATGGAAATTAAAAATGCTAAGTACTAAAGTGTCATAAGATCTCGTAGAGAAGACAATAGGACAATAAAAACTGAGTTCCTCTATGAAGCAAGCTGCACTTGCCTAAGCCTCTCTCTGGTAGGTGGAGAGTAATGGTGAGGAAGAAGAAGAGTTAATGAAGAAGTAAATGAGGAGAGAGAGAGTGTGGGCGGCTAATAAAGGAAGAGAGGGGTGGTAGGTGGGGTTGGTCCTCATGAAAAACCAAGCCAAACCGAACCGAACCAAAATAAAATGCCAAGATAAACCATGCAATGAGACATGCAATGAATTAAAATACGTACACGTATACCAATATATGTAATACGATCTATGGTCGTTACAGATACATTATGTCATGTGTGTTTCACTTTTATCATATATTTTTGTGCTTTCACCATTCATGTGCACTCTCGTGATTCATGTACTCTCATGTTCATGGAGCCCCCATGTTTATATTCATGTGCACCCATTTATGGGCCCCCATGTGAAATTATGTATAATAACATAACTTGAATGGATCATTGTGTATTGATTGGGGATGGGGGAGTAGAAATAGTCATGTGAATATTTTCAAAGTAGTGTAGCCATGTACAAACTCTCATATTTATTATCAAGTCGTTCACATGTCTATTTTGTACTCTAAATCACGAGTTCACTATTAGTTCTTTACTTATAGTAGATATTTCCATTATAATCATCTCTTTATTTTATGTCCTTTCTTTCAGCGATTCGTGTATCTTACTCTATTGCATGCTTTATATTCCTGTTATGATATGAACTGCGTGAGATGTACTATGCTCGCTCCTGTCCTGACTGGACCTGTTGAAAATATTATAGAAGACGAGGATGAGGCATGTTTTACCACCTACTATGGGACAGCATTAGAGGACACCTGTGACTTGGACTTCCAGCAGGATCCATTACCTGCTGACGACACTTCCATAGTTTAGTTATCTTATTTCAGTTGTATCTCATTTGGATATTTGTATTAGAGATTTGTGATGATGTGGATTTGTGGAGCTTGTTAGATGTTTATCTTAGACACTTTGGATTCTCTCTTTTATCGTATTTCATCAGTGGATTCTGTTGATATTCTTATCTATCTTATCGTACATCTTCCTTAGTTATGATTGAGATTTGTACTTTATATTATTCCTCCATTCGGAGAGTATAACTGTGCAATGTACCTTAAACTGTTAGATGCATGTGACCTAGGACAGCGTTCTACTGCCGACACTGCGACGTAGGCTGGACGTACCCACTTCTCGTGCCCTTACACTGGGTGCGGGTCGTGACAAGGTCTCATCATAATGGTACTTAGGCTATAGAGTTCTATTGGAGAACCTGTGAAACTAAGGAAAGCATAAGATTCACAAAAATAGTTATGGTTATTATTACTAAGATTGGATATACTTATTATTATTAAGTTAGTTTATTATTTTCTAGGACATAGCAATCAACAGTTTATCTTTCTATTACAGGATGGTCACGACACAGAAAACCGGGATCACTGAACCCACTACACCCGAAGTGCAAGAGCTTCCACCGCCTCCTTCACTTTCTCAAACGATCACTCTCGACAGCACGCAGCTGATGGAGATCTTCCAGAAATTTGTCAACTCCCAGAACGATTAGGCCACTCAGTTTAGAGCCACTATTACAGATGCACTCTGATCGAGGGAGGTTCCACCAGCTCCACCAGCACCATTATCGAGGCCGGGGACCGCTGGAGATTTCAAGAATCTCTACCCCATAAACTTCTATGGCACCAAGGGGGTTCTATACGCTGACGAGTGGCTAGAGAATGTAGAGAGGCTGCTGAAGATCGCCCACATTCCCGAGGACCTTCAGGTCGAGGTAGCCAGCATACAGCTATACGATGTCGCTAGAACGTGGTTCAGAGAGGAGCCCTAGTTAACCGCTCCCCGACTTCTCTGGACAGACTTCAAGAGTATGTTCAAGGAGAAGTTTTTCATAGAGGTTGCCCGAGATGAGCTCAGGAACCAGTTCGAGGCACTGCAGTAGGGTAGCATGAAGGTGGACGAGTACACCTCAGAGTTCAATCGCCTCAGTCGCTTTACAGAAAATCTAGTGAGCACCCCAGAGGAGAGAGCCCGAAGATTTTAGAAAGGACTTACTCGAGAGATTCGCCAGGTGGTCACCATTAGCAGGGTGACGACTTATACAGACATCCTCAAAATTGCCCAGGGAGTCAAAAAGGACATGAAGGCCGAGAAGGACGAGAAGTCGCAAACCAAGAGGGATAAAGATGTTGGCGCTAGCAGCAGCCATGACCTACCAAAGCGACACAACCAGGCGAAGTCGTTTCTACCCCCATCATCGAAGTGGACCCAGATGGTGATCACTTGCACTTTCTGCCACCGCCCAGGACATCACTTCGATGAGTGCCACAAGAGACTGGACTATGCTTATTCTGTGGATCGTCTGCCCATCGAATGAAGGATTGCCAGCAGGACACTGATCGTATTGCCAGCGGACCAACATAAGGATCACCAGGACTTCAGCAGAGGGACCCACCTCTCCAGACTCTGCAACCGCAGGAAGCAGTATCGCAAGGACGGGCCTATCTCATGATAGCTGAAGAAGTGGAGACTATTCCAATTCCGGATGAGTATTGAAGACCGGGGGCATTTCTCGCATGGCCGGAGAAGACCATGGATCACTACCTTACTTTATACTTTCTTTAGCATCTAGACTTTCCTAAGATTTGTTTGTTTCCTATTCGAGACTTGTTTCTAAAGTCTCTTTATCTTACTGTTTGTTGCTTAGTACCTAATAACTCATTGTTGGATCTTATTATTCCTTAGTACCTAATAAAATTTCTTGTTTTCTAAAGAACATATAACATCACTTTCTATCATGATTTGGACTCATTTTAGATTTTCGTAACTTCTTTGAAATTTTTTATAAATAAAGTTGAGAAAAATATTTGCCAACCTACTTTGACGTGACAGATGTGCACTGCAGTCATTTATCTGGATTATGGAGATTCTGGGTTCATTGCAGTCAGTTGCACACTGGCGAGGCATGGGCTCTAGGTTATTCATAGATTCCCGTATATTATCAAAGCTAAATCCTAAATACGTAATATTTTCTTGGGTTATTCCGACAATATTGGATAAGTTGATAGAGTATTTTGGTAATCTATTAATATCTGAGCCATGGAACTAAAGGTTCACTGCAGCCAGATGCATACTGGCGGGTATGAACTTTAGAAAAAGTGACTTCAAATATGTATGATTTTCGGATACTATTGAGATTATTATCCTTGATTATGTTTTTATGACTATATCACTTTTATATTACTTTAATCGTGCCATTTTTGAATTTTGTATCTGATTATTTTTTGTCGTGTCTAATCGTGCCATCTGAAATTTCGAGGACAAAATTTTCTAGGGGGAGATTTGTAACCCCACTTTTCCAACATTTAATAAACATAATATTTTTCTAGTATTTTAGAATTTTGGAAAATATTTATTTTGTATCATTATGATATTCTGTGGAGGGAAATGGTTATTCATAAATTATTTCTCTAAATTTTCCCTAAGCAAGCAAACCTTCTCTTTCCAACTCATTTTTCTAACAGATCAAAATTTGGGATCACTAAATTCCCTTCAATTCTTTTCCTACTCTCCAAGGAAACTAACTGTTTCATGAACTCTATTTAAACTCAATTTTCTCACTCTCTCTCCCTAACTCTCATTTCCCTCTTTCCATTTCGAGAGAGCAGCAGAGCTCTAAATCCCTAACTCTCCTTCTTCCCTAATTCGTCCTCAAACCCTAACCCTAGCTTCCAAGAAACTGGCCATGGCGAGTGAGCTTCAATCTCTGATGGTGACAACGAGGAGAGAATATCTCGACGGCGGATAGATGGGCGGCAGCGAGCATCTTCTCCACCAGGGAACAACGCGCAATCATCACTTCTCCGACAGTTTTTATCTCCGATAGATCGACGTTTTTCCTTCCGACGGCTAAGCAGAGCGCGAGAAGCTTCTCGTCACCTTCTTATCATCGTCTTCCTCCACCGTGACTTCATTGATCGAACCGTGTCGATAGCTGGTGAGTTTATTAGGAATTTTCTTAAAGCGATCTGCTCCCCTATTGATTCTTCCTTCTATTTGCAGATCGAATTGTGCTCGACCTAATTTATTGAGCGGTCGATTCGATTTCTTCTCCGGTGATCCAACTGTCATGTCAAAATCAACTGACCGATCAAAATTCACTATTCCGATCAGTTCCTGGTAAGTATTCGATCTTAAGTTGTCAGATCTGAAGTTTGGTTATGTGCTTCAATTGAATCGATTGGTGAAATCCTTCTTTCTTGTGCTGTTTGATCGAACAGATTGGTAGAATGAAGGGATTAATTCGGTAGTAGCCACTATTTTGAGATTGAAACCTAAGCGTAAGCGTTTGTTCTTGATTCTGGATAAATCCTTTTAGAAGAAATTCCAATTTCCTCTAATACTCTGTCTTTTTTCTGTGTCCCGAACTTGTTTGATGTTGTGTCGCAGTAAAGTTTCAAATATCAGAATTGACACAAAGGAACGTGTCCGACTCTTCGATTGTGTCCTCATTCCTCAAAGATCTGATCCTTCGGCTCAGGTAATATTATACACTCTTAGGTTGGAAACACTTTTTTCCTGTGCCTTGCATTGATTAAATTTCTGGTCAGAATTGAGGTTGGGACGCGGGGTGCGGTTCTATTCGTGTCTTGTGTGCGTGTCCCTGTCACGACCCGATCCCAAATTATTGGGTCGAACCGGATCATGCCCAGCATGCACCGTTGTGAGACGGCGGCAGTAAGCTGTTCTATATGCAGGTATTCACAACAACATCTATATATTTGTCACAACTCGAATATACGAAAATTTTAAAACTTTTATTCAACAATTGAAAAGTACAACTGGAAATGTAAGAACTGAAATAAAGTGCTGACTTCAAATCTACAAAATTTTAAAACAATAAAACTAGAAAAAAATTGGAAACGACTAGCTAAGCGGTCGGCTCGTCGGCCTCAGGTCCTGCATCCTCCAAGGGGGACTCCGACAACACCACAGGGTACAAAACCGGGTCATAGTAGCTATTGTACAATAGCTCAGCATCCTCAATGTCACCTAAAAATGTGGTCTCCAGTCAGGAGGGAGCAAGTACGAATATGTATCTTATATTTCAAGTAATAATGGAAAAGTGCAGGCTAAACAGTTGAAACAATATTTTCCAGCAATTTAACAATTAAAAACAATGTGATTTGAATGTGTAATCGTCTATGACCGGCTTGAGTTATACAATAGCGTCCTAGCGATGCGATACGGCTTATCCCCGTGTGTAAGAGGGGTAAGCTCGCACAATATGCAATATGAGGGGTATTGGCCATAAACGTTACACTATTCCCACAATCCCTACAATCAATATCAATCAATATCTGAACCCTAGGAGAGGGTTCCGTGTAGCAATGTGGTTTAAACATGCAGCTTGACAATTACTAAATAAAATACAAGAAAACATAACCGTAACTTGCCTCTGTTAATTGACTGGATCGGGAATGTTGGTACCGAGGAGGAAGTCAAGTTCGTCTCCGAGATCCTACAGTTAAAAACCTTGACTTAGAACCATAATGAAACCATTCTAGGTGTGCTAGTTACAATCTCTAGAAGTAGACCCTAGTCAGGTTTTAAGTTATTAATAATCTACCAAAAATCTAGCATCGCAATCTACGTTCGTTTATCATTTTAATTAAATAAGTCGGTTACTGTTTGTTTTCCATAAATAAATTCACTTTATTTATTGTGTTTCTGGGAAAATACAACTGTAGGAATCCGATCTAGAAGACGATCGCTTTATCCCTTAGACGATGCGAAGAAGAAAAGCTCTCAAGAATTCGACAGCAATTTAGATATCTATGTATCTGTACAATGAATGAGAAAAGAACTCTATTTATAGAGTCAAAAATAACTGAAAAGATAACTGTCTTCATAATCTATGCATAGTTGATAATCACGCAAGACTCAAACGTACGCAAGGTTAATGAGCAGTTACTAGACGTGGCCTATAACTGTTGGACACATGGCAATCGTGCATGAGTCGTGTGCAAGTTACTGAGCACGCATACGAGAGATTTGTGGCATGTCTGCCACGTACTCCAATCTGATAATTTGAGATGAAATCCATGCCAACTGGTTGAGGATGAAATCCATGCAGACTTGGGGTAGATGGCTTCAGAATACACGCCAACTTGAGGCAGAAAGCTTCAGAATACACGCAAACTTGAGACAGAAAGCTCAAAATTCACGCAAACTTGAGAAAAGAACATAGAAGTTCAAAATACACGCAGACTTGAGTCAGAACGGCCAGCTGTCTTGATTCGACGTGCCTCGACTGACACAAAATCTCTGACATTGATTGCCTTATCAGTCACATTAAATGACAATAAGGTCTTTTTGGTACGCCAACTTGATGAAGACTGAATCTTGTTGAGGAAGATTTCGAAAGTCACGTAATAGTCGGCTGAGATCTCTCGAGTCTCGTGCATACGTGACATATGAGGAGACATTCTTTGACTGTCGTGCTGTCAGTCATAATGACACTCTGACAAATGATGAGCTGTCTCTGTGTACCATTTAAACTCTGCGTATATTTGAGGAAATGGTCTGATAGAACTCAGCGTGTATTTTAGACATTGTTCTGATAGACTGTATTAACTCAGCGTGACTTCATTTTTGAGGCCTACAAAACCCCCTTCAAAGTTTTCGAAAAATGATAAATTATTTCGAAATACTTTGAAATCGAGATGATAAAATGAAATTAGTCACGCTGAGATGATTCAGGGAAAGATTTCTTCCGAAATGATTGAGCTGTTGGGATTCTGTGCGGTTTAGGATCCCGTACAAAACTCCTATATCGAAGCAAATGATGACTTTGTCGTTTTGATAATGATGTATTCATAGAAAATATGTTCAGAGGTAAATAATACATGACACATTTCAATAGAATAGAATATACAAATGAACTTTGTAATTCTATCAGATGATATTAAACCAGAGATGATCTTAGTTTAATACTGATTAGAAAAAATAGAATTCAGACATAAAAATATCTTTGAACTCAATTTTTCATGATCTTTGGACTCGAGAATCAAAAGACTAGATATCATTTTCATAAATATGATACTGAGATAGAAAATTCAGAGGTAATATGGACGTGATTTTCTAGATATCAAATTTGCTAAAAAAATGATACAAAATAGAATATCTATTTCCACTGGGGATAAAAGATATCGAAATGATTCTTATAAAGAACAATGACTTTGGTATTTTTACTAGCTGGGGAATGATAGGAGAACAATCTTGACAGATAAAAATATTACACATAATATTTTTTCAAGAATTTGCCATTAATGGGCATCATAGTGACTTTACCATCCATAGTGGTAAGCTGATATGCCCCATTAGAAAAGACTTATTCACAATGAATGGACCTTCCCATTTTGCATCGAACTTGCCTTTACTCATGTGCGTCATAGTCATCGGACGTCTGACTGTAAGAACAAGTTCTCCTTTTTGATATGCTCGAACTCTGACTTTCTTGTTAAAAGCTCTTGAGATTCTAGCTTGATAGAATTCGATATTCTGTTGAGCAGATAACCGCTTTTCATCCAGAGCTTCTAATTCCTGAAGTCGAAGACAATCATTATTCTCGATGGTAAGTTCATTAGCGATTGCTATCCTTAAAGAAGGAATTTGAATCTCTAATGGAAGAACAGCTTCGCATCCATACACCAGAGAGAAAGGTGTACATCTAGTAGCATAACGAATTGTAGTACGGTAAGCCCACAAACATTTACCAAGTTTCTCACTCCAATTACGTTTGTTAGTAGAAACAAACTTCTTTAAGAGTTTGATGATGGTCTTGTTGAAAGCTTCTGCTAATCCGTTAGCTGCCGGATTATATACGGTAGAAGCCACATTGTTGATCCGATGATCGTCACAGAATCGAGTAAATTTCTGGCTGACGAATTGTGGTCCATTATCATGAATAATGCGTCGAGGAACACCAAATCTGTAGATGACATGATGCTTGATAAAGTTGATGACATTAGAAGTTTTGACTTCAGATAAAGGAATAGCTTCAGCCCATTTGGAGAAATAATCGGTTATTGCGAGAATAAACCGATGACCTTTTGATGACGGCGGATTGATCGGGCCAATAATGTCCATGCCCCAAGCTTCGAAGGGCCATGATGCTGCCGTTAGATGTAGAAATTCTGAGGGTTGATAAATAAAATTCGCATGGATTTGACAAGCTTTACACTTCCTTGCATATTCGATGGCATCTGATACCATAGTAGGCCAATAATAACCCATACGTCGAATACGGTCTTAAAGTTTTGGTCCAGGCTGATGTGCTCCACAAATTTCATCATGTGCTTCACGGATAATTTGTTGGGCTTCACTACCGACAACACATCGAAGAAGTAAACCATCATAAGCTCGACGATATAAGGTTTTTGTAGTATGATTGTAATAGAATCTGAGTGATCGTCGTCTGATAGATGCTGCCTCACTCGGATTATCGGGAAGAATATCATACAATACGAAATCTAAGAAAGGAAATCTTTAATCTTTATCCGTATTCTGAGTCTCAGCTAAATTACTGAAGGTGAATTCCATACTAGAATCAGATGAAGATGATAATGATTTACGACTTAATCCAAATCCTCTTGTTGTATTGATATCATGAGATGTTGATTCTTCAATATCAACTGGAAGTCCTAGAGTTAGGTTGTTCTCAAGATGAAATAATTTTCGATTGTAAACAACAATCATTTGTTGACGTCTAACCGGAATAGCTAATACTGCCGCAAGATTAGCAAGAGCATCAGCTTCTGTGTTACATGCTCGCCTAACATGCTCGATAAAGAATCCTTCAAATGACGAAGCCATAGATATAGCCGATCTATGATAAGGAACCAGATCTTGATGGCGAACTTCATAAGTACCCCTTATCTGATTGACAATGAGTTTAGAATCTCCATACGCTTCTAAATGTTGAATATTCAGATGTTTAGCGAGTTGAAGACAAATAAGCAGTGCATTATACTCAGCTACGTTGTTTGAACATGGTTGATCGAGAGAATAAGCTCTTTGGATAGCAAGACCTTCTGGCGACACAAGAACGATTCCAACCCCAGCGACAATGTCACCATTAGGACCTATTCTTGAAGCTCCATCAAAGAATAGACGCCAAATAGGATCTTCTTCAGCAATTTGGTTTGAGTCTAGGACTTCATCTGGGATTTCATCATAAAGTTTTGAATTTTCTGGAATTGAATGAGCAGCCAGAAAATCAGCTAAAGCTTTTCCTTTGATCGATTTCTGAGGGATATAGTGCATATCATACTGAGCAAGTAAAATTCCCCAATTAGCCAATCGAGAATTTAAAACACTTGGTTTCTTCATCATGACTCGTATAGGATTGATCCTGGAAATGACATGAATGGTCTGGCCAATGATATAATGTCGCGTTTTTTGGACAGTGAACATCAGGGCTAGATATTCTTTTTCGACCGGTAAATATCGAGGTTCAGCTCCGATCATGGTACGACTGAGATAGTGAATGGCTTGTTCATGACCATTTTTATTCTTTTGAGCAAGCAGCGCACCCAATGAATGACTCGTTGCTCGGGTATATAGGAGGAACGGTATTCCTGAGACAGGAGGTACCAATACTGGAGGGCTCATCAGATATTGTTTTATATCATCGAATGCTTTCTGACATTCATCATTCCAGACAAAAGAAATACCTTTCTTCATAAGTTTATTGAATGGTCTGCAGCGTCCTGAAAGATTAGAGATGAATCTCCTGATATAAGCGATCCTTCCTTGAAATCCTCGTAGCTCTTTTAAGGTGCATGGAGGACGCATCTCTTGGATGGCTTTGATCTTCTCGGGATCTACGTGTATACCTTTCGAGGTAATGACGAAGCCGAGAAATTTGCCACTAGAGACGCCTAAGAAGGACTTAGTAGGGTTCATCCTTAATTGATGCCGACGTATTAGATCAAAAATAGTCTTCAAATCTTGGATGTGATCCTCTTTTTGTCGACTTTTGACTGCAATATCATCAACATAGCATTCGACTATTTTTTGCAAATGTTCACGGAATATAGTGCTCATGGCTCGTTGATAAGTTGCTCCTGTATTCTTGAGACCGAATGGCATAACTGTATAACAGTATGTACCGATCGACGTTCTGAAAAAAGTGTGTTTCTCGTCATCTGGAAATATTTTAATCTGATTGTATCCAGAATACCCGTCCATGAATGACATCCGTTCAAACCCACAGGTATTATCGATCATAACATCAGTAATTGGTAGAGGGAATTCATCTTTAGGACATGCCGCATTGAGATCGTGGTAGTCTATGCATACTCTGATCTTGCCAGTCTTTTTAAGGACAGGAACTATATTAGCCACCCAATCGGGATGTTGTTCCTCTCTAATAAACCCAGAAGCCGTGAGTTTATTGACTTTGGCTTCAATTGCATCCATAATGTCTGGACGGAATCGTCGCTGTTGTTGTTTGACCGGTTTAGCATTTGGCATGATATTGAGTTTGTGAGTTGCAATCTGTGGATCAAGTCCTGGCATATCTTCATAGCTCCAAGCAAAGACATCGATGTATTCACGAATAAGTTTGATCATGTCTTGCTTATCAGTTTCTGAAAGACTTTTACTAATGAATATTGGTTTGGGGGATCCCTCTTCACCAACATCTATTTGAACGAGTTTGTCTTCAGTCGGAGGTTCTCTTTGCTCGAATCGGAACTCCCATTGATTATCTAACCTTTGGGCCCATTGTTCTGATTCAGGTGAAATTTCAAATTCGTCTTCGTTTTCATCATTTTCTTCAGAACTGTCAACGGAGACCATGTTGGAAGACAGAATGTTGTAGTGGAAGTCACCGATACTTGTATCAGAATCCTAAGAGGTGGTACTAGAAGAATCAGATCTCTTATCTTCGTCAGATTCGGGATCTTCATGGATAGTATTGATAAAGGGAGTAGGAGCAATATAACCCAATCCGCATTTTGTCCTTCCATATTTCAGAGAAGGAATTCGGACAGGCATTCTTCTTCCTCTTCCATCACTGAGGCCAGTTCTGAAGTCATAGCCCATATTTTTGATAATGTCTTTAGATTGCTGACTATAACGACGTAATTGTAACCTTCCAGTATCATCGTCTTTGTCATCGTCTTCCAAATCAGAAGGATTCTGGGGCCCTTTGTAGAAGAATATTGGAATATCTCATGACTTTCTACTAGGAACCAGAAAGTATGAAGTTGTACTGATTCTAGGGATACCCCTGTATGAAAAGTCTGTACAACTCCTATGTTTATTGTTCTCAAGTCATCTAACAAATGCAAATAACTATGAACATGATTACACACATCAATATACTGCAAAGATGGAGATATTTTATTAAACTCAAAAGTAGTAGTATTTACATCAGAAGGAGGTTGAACCTTAGAAATTTTAGCCAAATCAATGACTAACGGGGGAGAAGAAGAACGAGAGGAAGTTTTGTTTTGATTAAGATCGATAACAAATGGCTCAGAAGAGGTGAGCTCCCTTGAAGCTTGGGATGGAAAAGTAGTCCGCCCTCCAATAGGGATTACCAGAGTATCCTATTTTATATGTGAAGATACAGGAACTGTAGTATGCCCACTGACAGGAATGATCAGTGTATCTTGAGTAGACGACTGAGGTAATGGAGAGATCCGTCCACTCACTGGAATAATAAAAGAACCTTCTCCAGAAGGTTTAGGAGACTGTTACTGAGTAGTTCGACCTTTAACATGAATTATCAAGGTCTCACTTTGCGGATCCTCTTTCTCCATAGCTTGTATCACCCTTGTATGCTCTTCTTTGTACATCCGGGAATCACTGAAATAAGCTTCAACCCCACGGAAAGGATTTATATCAGCAACTTCCTTTTGTACTCTTCCATTGCTGTCAATGTATTTAAAACACTGATGAAGAGTAGAAGGCACCACATTATTTTCATGAAGAAAGGGTCTTCCCAGAAGAAGATTATAAGATCCCACGATCTCGATCACATAGAAAGTGACTTTGGATCTGAAATCGCCTATCTGAAGTTTCAGATGAATCTTTCCCAAAGGCTCGCTTCGGCTTTGATTGAATCCTAATATAGTAGTGACTGTCTTGGAAAGTTTGTGAAGAGGGATTTTTAATTCATCCACCAGACTCTTTGGCATTATGCTTAAAGCAGACCCTGGATCAATAAGAATGCGATCTATCTTCATCGTATCGATATAACCGGTGTAGTAGAGAGGCCGATCATGTCGATTATCCTCCAATAACATGTCATCTTGTGTAAAGGTGATATTCGGGATGATCTCCAATACGCTATTACAATATAAGCAAGTAACAGGTTCTTCATCTGGCTTCTTTAATTGTGCAAGACAAGAGTCAGCCTGAAGAAGTGCCTCACTTAATGTCTCCCGAGTCTCTTTAGAAAGACGTAGAAGTTCAAAAAGGGACATTCTAGCTGGAGTACTAGCGAGTTGAGCTAAAATGTCAAAGTTATAAGGCTTCTGAAGTCCAAGGGGAGGGGACTTCCTGATTGGTTTATCGAAGCGAGCTTGTTGTTTGCCTTTCTCAAGTGCTGTGGGCTTGGAAGGAATAGGTACAACTGGTGTAGTTGAAGGAACAGGTACAGTGGATGATTCTTCTTCATGAGGAACATCAGGAATATCTTTGTCAGCTGGAGAGATATCAGGAGTATCTTCAGGACTCTTAGAATAATCCTTTAGATAATGTTTCCCTGTTCTAGTAGCACCAGCAAGTGCTTCTTCTTTATCTTTTGGTTCTGTGTCAGAAGTAGATCCGAAAGAAGTCATATGACATGACTTAGTTTTTTCGGCCTTCTTAGATTTTAGGAAAGTAGTCTTTTGAAGGGGAGGAGATTCAAACTCTGCCACTAGATCGGGATGAATCCTTATGATTTCTCCTGTTTCAATAGTGATCGATACTAATCCTTCAGACTGTGGAGGGTTAATATTTACGATTTCAAGAGTTGCCTTGGGAATAGGAACGATCCCGCTTTCAAGGAGTTGAGGAGAAAAATTTCCAAATTGCATAGAGACAACATTGGAGGTGACGGTCTTTTCTTTCGGAGTAAGAGTGACAGCTCCAGATTTAATCATTTCCTGGATTTTTCCTTTCAGTACAAAACATGTACGAGCTGTGTGACCTAACATTCTATGGTATGGACAGTATTTAGGATAATCTGTCTTACCAGCTTCATCGGATTTCTTGATTTCAGGTAATTGTATTTTATTACCTTTAAGTAGACATTCAAAGATACCAAGGACGTCATCATCGTCAAAAGAGTATTCTTCTTTGGGGCGAGGTGCTCTTGGTTGTTGATTTGTTGGAGCTGGGGTAGCTTGGGCAGATATTACTTCTTGATTTTTGCTCTGGAGATTGACTTCGAGAGTCTCTTTTCCTTTACGATTGTTAGGTTGCGTACTATTGCTAGTATTTTGACCTGATTCATTGGGATTCATGTGTACCCCCAGACCTTTGAAAGTCTCGGCACTGACTTCAGCAGCTTTGGCACTGACGATGAAGGAAGGCCAATCTTGGAATTGAGTGGATCCTGTCCACATGCTGATAATTGGTAAGAGATTCGACTTGCAAGTGTCGATAGTGACAGCATCGGGAGTTCCGAGGGGCATCTTCAGAGCTTCTCTTCGAAATCTTTCAATGAAGCTTTCAGTGCTTTCATTATTTTTCTGTTTGATTCTTATAAGAGCAGACATAGTCATGTCATTGAGCCCTTCATAAAATCGCTCAAGAAACATTTGTTTGAAGCCGGCAAATGAGGTAATACACCCATCAGGGAGACTTCTATACCATTCATAAGCCGTTCCCTTGAGACATCCGACAAACACCCGAGTAAGGAGGGCATCGCTTGGTTGCAGCTGGTCAGTCATCACTTCAAAATGATTGATAAACTGACTCGGAGAAGTGGTTCCATCAAAGAATGAGATAGTAGGAGGCTTGTATTTAGGAGGATATGATACCTGCTTCTATTCTATTGGATAAGGTTGCTTGATACCTAACCTTTGTAAACCATCTTTTTGTTTGAATGCCTCAAATTGGGTTCGGAGATTCCTCAATTCTTCAGTAACGACTCCGGAAGATTGTGGAGTTGTAGCTTGTAGGGAATAGTTAGGAGGAGGGACAACATTATAAGCGCTACCCCCAGCTTCCGAATGGCTAGGAATTGGTTGAGCTTGTCCAGGGATATTGGATTATACTGCTGGAGGAACATGTACTGGACCTACACCAGTGTCAATCGGTATGGCGTCAGGTACAGTCTGTCGATTTTGCAGCTGGGTTGCCATAAGTTCATACATTGACTTCATAGTATCAGCCATAGACTTCATTTGTTGTTCCAAAGAAGCAATTCTTTGGTCTTGGGGAGTCATTGAAGAAGAAGGTTCATTGTTTAATTCAGTATTCCCATCCACCATATAAGTTGTGACCATACGAGGGATTGTTGATGATACTGTTTGTTCTGAATCATTGCTTTGTGTATCAAAATCAGTTGTAGGAGAACTACCCCCAGTAGAAAGAGGTAGGAAGTTGGATTCTCCAAGGAATTCAGAATAGTCTTCAGAAACCGAAGTTCTTGGATTAGAAGCCAGGACTCTTGCTCTGGTGCCTCTATATACCCCATCTGGACTATCAGTTCTACCCCCAGTATCCCGAGAGGTCATATTGATAGAAGCGAAAATAGGTTCATCTTCATCAGACATAGGTTCATACTGGATCCGATTAAAGACAGACTGTCGTTTAGTTTGACATCTGCATTGAATTATGACCCTAGGTTGGAAGTCACACTCATGATCAGTATGGTCATGATCCATTGACAGAGAATTATTCCTCTTCTTTTGTTGAAGATGTTCTCGCAAATCCGTATGTGAAGATTGAGGTATATTTGAGAACAATCTTTGTTTATGAGGAACATATTTCTTGTCCTTGGATTTTGCCGGCTCTTGATTATACAAGGAATGATTAATCTGAGCAACATAATTTTTGGCATATTCTGCATCCGGATCTCTTACTTTTATTCCCGATTGGTGTGGTTTCTTAACACCAGAAGTGCTTCCCAAACGGGATTGATTGAGTTTCGTTCTTAGATCTGTTGGAGATAAAACATTGGTCTTTGATACTTGAAGTTTTCCTTCCATTGATCTAGATATTTGCAGAGAAGGAAGAGTTGAACCATCCCTTGATTAGGAGTTGGTAACAAACCACCTTGTATAGACAAATTTTGTGCCCAATTTGAAGAAGTCGTAGAAGAAGACATTAAGAAATGTTTCTTTTTAGACTTATTCAAGTTTTGAGACATAGAATGTCCAGAAGGAAGAGTAGTCAAAAGACTATTTCCTTTTCTTTGACTAACAAAGTTGTCAGCCAAAGCTGTTCCTGAAGTAAACACTACAGGAGCAGAAGAAACAACTAAAGAGTTGTTCCTATTCGAAGGGACTTTGTGAGCCATTTGTGGAGGAGCCATAGCAAGACTACCCCCAGTTCTAGCAGAACTTGGCAAGGAGGAAGAAATAGCTAAAGAGCTATTCTTCTTAGAACATGCTGGTGACAATTTGGCTAAGGAGCCAGTGTTGTCAGCATATGAAGTCTTGGCTAAAAAGCCAGATTTCGGTACGCATGCTGAGTCAGGGAGAGCTGACTTGGTGGATGATGCGTACGGAATACACGCTGAGACAGGCTTGGTTAAAGAACCAGTGCTGTTAGCATGATTTTTAGGTTTAGAAATGCACGCTGGAACAGGCTTGGCTAAAGAGCCAGTGCTGTCAGCGTGACTTCTGGACTGCGTGACTACGGAAACAGATTTGGCTAAAGAGCCATCACTGTTAGCGTGTCTTTTGGATGCTGTCGTTTTCGAGCACACAGGAGTATGCGTGCCTGCAGTGGAGTTCTTGCCAGTGTTAGTAATGGACACTGTGGTAGAAACTTTACCGTCTTTGGTTGCCAAAAGATTCTTAGGGACGTAGACAGATCATCCCTTTGATTTGGCAGTGGTGATAGAGGCTGAAGTGTGCTTGCCACCCTTAGCCCGGTGCATTTCTTCATAGGCGAGTTGATTGAACTGAATCGATATCACCTTCTTCGTTGATCCGACCGACGAAGCGTCGCATTGAGTTGTGGCCATCTCAGAAGAGGAGATGGGTTTCCCCAGCAGAGTCGCCAATTTGTTTTCTATAAATAAATTCACTTTATTTATTGTGTTTCTGGAAAAATATAACTGTAGGAATCCGATCTAGAAGACGATCGCTTTATCCCTTAGACGGTGCGAAGAAGAAAAGCTCTCAAGAATTCGACAGCAATTTAGATATCTATGTATCTGTACAATGAATGAGAAAAGAACTCTATTTATAGAGTCAAAAATAACTGAAAAGATAACTGTCTTCATAATCTATGCATAGTTGATAATCACGCAGGACTCAAACGTACGCAAGGTTAATGAGCAGTTACTAGACGTGGCCTGTAACTGTTGGACACATGGCAATCGTGCATGAGTCGTGTGCAAGTTACTGAGCACGCATACGAGAGATTTGTGGCATGTCTGCCACGTACTCCAATCTGATAATTTGAGATGAAATCCACGCCAACTGGTTGAGGATGAAATCCACGCAGACTTGGGGTAGAAGGCTTCAGAATACACGCCAACTTGAGGCAGAAAGCTTCAGAATACACGCCAACTTGAGACAGAAAGCTCAAAATTCACGCAAACTTGAGGAAGGAACATAGAAGTTCAAAATACACGCAGACTTGAGTCAGAACGGCCAGCTGTCTTGATTCGACGTGCCTCGACTGATACAAAATCTCTGACATTGATTGCCTTGTCAGTCACATTAAATGACAATAAGGTCTTTTTGGTACGCCAACTTGATGAAGACTGAATCTTGTTGAGGAAGATTTCGAAAGTCACGCAATAGTCGGCTGAGATCTCTCGAGTCCCGTGCATACGTGGCATACGAGGAGACATTCTTTGACTGTCGTGCTGTCAGTCATAATGACACTCTGACAAATGATGAGCTGTCTCTGTGTACCATTTAAACTCTGCGTATATTTGAGGAAATGGTCTGATAGAACTCAGCGTGTATTTTAGACATTGTTCTGATAGGCTGTATTAACTCAGCGTGACTTCATTTTTTAGGCCTACACTGTTTAATTAGGAAAAATAGCAATTATCGGTTAATTTCGCAAAAACTTTGTATTTTAAATATGTATATATAAAACTAGGCTTTTTCTTTTAAATGAGAAAACATGTGAATGTCTAAGTTACAAACTCGAAATCTTATTTTATTTAATATGAGAAAACTCTTATTAATTTTCTATATTAAAATAAATACTCATTTTATTATTAACGCGTTTACCTATAAAACAACAATCCAGAAAAGAAAAGGAAAAACTAAACTACTTATTACAGGTCCACAGGAAAATAGAAAAGAAAACTTGGACTTATGTCCTTACAATTTTTACATAAATTAATTTAATTTAAAGGTGAGCTCTGAATTCCGCGAACGGTCCAACAGTAGGCCGAAGCCCTGCACCAAAATTACTAACAGCAGTAATCCATTCTAAAAATAATAATAAATTAAAGATAATTATAAAAATGTGTCTCAGACTTGGTCATTCAAAACTCATGTTTTAACTAATGCCTCAACGTCCGGGTTGTCCGGTTTCGTTTGCATTTAGTTAGGGCCCATGGACCAATATGGTCGTCGCCCGAAAAGATACAAAATCTATTTTAAAACCAACACTCCAAAATGTAGTTTGTTTTGCAAAGGCCGGGATTTGAAAATAATTTTATTCAAAACTTTAAAATATATTCCCGAAAATTTGGGCAGCACCTCCTTTGTAATCGGGATAACCCAATCCTGGGAAAATGCCAATACCCAAATATTCCAAACCAGGAATAACAAATCACAAGATAATCTCACATCAAAGATACCAATAGAGCTGTCAAGACGGGCCGGCAGGACGTTCCGGCCCGTAACCCACCATAACCCACCATTTGGCGGGACGGGACGGGCCGACCCACCATTTTGGCGGGCTAAAAAAATTCTAACCCAGCCCAACCCACCGGCGGACCGCGGGCTAGGCGGGCCGGCCCGCTTAATTTTTTTAAATTTTTTAATTATTGTTTAGTTTCTTAAAAGGAAAAAAATCATATATATAATATTTTCTACTCACTCTCATATGCATCAAATTACAAGTAAAATACAAGAAACATTATAATAGTAGATATTTCTTTAAAACACCTTCATTTATGTAAATAAATGACCAAATTTAATATTTTATACATCATTACTTGCATTAAATGAGAATTTTTATCATTTATAATACATATCTCATATATGTGGTAAATAAAAAAATTAATTTTTTTATAAAAAATAGATGGTGGGCCAACCCACTTGGCCCGCGGGCTAGCCCACCGCGGGGCGGGCTACTAGCGGGCCAGCCCACCTAGGCCCGCCTGTCTGGCGGGCTCCTAAATGCTCGACCCAACCCACCTTTTTGGCGGGCGGGGCGGGCCGGCCCAACGGGCTTAGCCCATTTTGACAGCTCTAGATACCAATTTCCAACCCAATGTAGATTTTTATTTCTAAAAATTAATAATCACAGAACCCTTTCCGAAAAATTCGAAGGATCCGAAATGAAATTCGGAAACCGAAAACTACATAACCATTTACGAAAAATCCGAACTTAACTCGGAAATTTCCGAGAAACCACAGAACCTCTCTAAGGAAAATGGTCACAGAGCCATTTCCGAAAAATCCAAACTTCTCTCGGAACCACAGAACCACAAAACCACACAACAACAAATCTACAGAAACATTCCGAAAAGGGAATTCGGAAAATCCGAATCCCAAAATCGATTTGATTCCCATAGCGAAATCGGGGACCATGTCATCATCGACACTAAATGGGAGGGACACAAGAACACTGAAGATACCTGGGGTACTCGGCTAGAGCACTCAGATGAATAAAGAAGGAAAATTATCCGCGGACAGTGGGAACAGAACGCGGATAGCAGCGGATCGAGTCCGAACAGCGCTGGAGTCGCGCACAGAGGTGCTGGACAGCAGATCGGGGTCGCTCGGGGAGGCGAGCGACGCATGGGCTCGCACAGGGGCGACCGGCGAGACTCAGGGCGGCCGCGGGATTGGGGTCGGCGACAGAAAATTGTCCGGTCGGCCGAGAGGGGCCTGGCCGGGGTGCTGCGGGGCCGCGGAGGGGATCGGGCGGCCGGGTCGCCGGCGGGAAAGGTGACGCGTGGGGCTCTGGCCGGCGCGGGAGGCGGCCGGCGGGCGCTGGAGATGGCCGGGGGAGGGCGGCGCCGGGCTTGGTCGGAGCTGGGCGCCGGCTGGAGTTGGCCGGGGGCGAGCGGCGCCGGGTTTTGGTCAGCGCGGGAGGCCGGAAGGTGGCGCCGAGGCTTGGGTCAGAGGCTAGGGCTCAAGGGTTTGGGCAAGGCTCTGGAGAGGGGAAAAGTGGGAATTTCAGAAGGGAAAAGTGAGGGTGAGGGGAAAGAGAGAGCTGTGGTGGTGGGATTAAAAGGGAAGGAGTGGGGAAAGGTTTGTGTGGAGGAGAGGGAGTTGTGGGAGGAAAGTAGGGGGTGGTCCAGGTCGTAGGGGAGGCCTGGTCAGGTGGGGGGTTTAGTAATAGGTTTTCTCTTTATATATATATATATATATATATATATATATATATATATATATATATATATATATATATATATATATATATATATTAGTATTTAATAATCAGAATTTAAAAAGAAGAAAATAAGGACGGGTTCGGAACTGAGTTGGGTTTCGGGAAACCGGGTTCGAACTCGGAGTCGGACCTCGGGTACGGGATCGGGGCAGGGCCACAATCAAAAACCCAATGATAATTTTAAAAATAATATTTTTTCTAATTCCGACTAATAAATAATAATAATAATAATAATATATATATATATATATATAATAATAATAATAATAATAATACTAAGGCTAAGATTACGCTACAAATCCAATAATTAAAGATTCTTAGAAAATTTCGGGTTTCACAACCTTCCCTCCTTAGAGAATTTTGTCCTCGAAATTAAAGACAGGGTTAGGGGTTACCTCAAGTCTCAAACAGATACGGATATTGCTCCCGCATCTTGTCTTCTCGCTCCCAGGTAGACTCGTCTGGGGAGTTGTGTCGCCACATAACTCTGACTATTGACGTCACAGAATTTCTGGTTCTCTTTTCTCCTCTGTCCAATATCGGCACTGGCTTCTCTGGCACTGTGAGGCTGGGTCCAATTTCCAGCTCCGAATGGTCCAAGATGTGGCTCGGGTACGGGATGTAGCGTCTCAGCTGCGAAACGTGGAAGACGTTGTGGACGCCTTCGAGACTTAGGGGTAGAGCCACTCGATAAGCTACCTCTCCAATCCTGTTCAGTACTTCAAAAGGACCAATATACCTGGGGCTTAGCTTTCATGCTCTACCGAAATCGATGGTTCCTCTGGTAGGGGAGATCTTCACGAACACACTGTCTCCTTCTTTAAACTCCAACGGTCGTCGGCTGCTATCTGCCCAATGCTTCTGTCTGTCCTGGACAATCCTGAGCTTGTCCCTGATCATCTTTACCTTCTCTGCTGCATCGGTCACCATCTTAGGTTCAAGCAATACCCTTTCTCCTACGTCGTCCCAAGCAAGTGGAGTGCGGCAACGACGTCCATAAACTGCCTCGAACGGAGTCATACCGATGCTAGCTTGGTAGCTGTTGTTGTCGGAGAACTCTACCAAGTGCAAATGGTCTTTCCAAGACCCTCTAAATTCCAAGACGCAAGATCTCAGCATGTCTTCTAGCGTCTGGATTGTTCTCTCCGATTGTCCGTCAGTCTGGGGATGGTAGGCGGTGCTGAACTTCAGTTGCGTTCCCAAACTGTCGTGCAAGCTCTTCCAGAAGTGAGAGGTGAACCTGGTATCCCTGTCAGATACGATACTTACCGGAACTCCATGAATCCGGTAGATATGCCGCATGTACAATGCCGCCAACTTTTCGGTGGATAGACCCACCTTAAAGGGAATAAAGTGGGCTGACTTCGTCAGTCGGTCCACGATAACCCAAATGGCATCCTTCCCTCCTTGGGATCGAGGCAGTCCTGACACAAAGTCCATCGTCAAGTGTTCCCATTTCTACTCCGGGATGTCTAGCGGCTGCAACAGTCATGCTGGTCTCTGTCTGCTAGCTTTCACTTGTTGACAAATTAAACATCTAGCTACATACCTGGATACGTCATTCTTCATTTCGTACCACCACACTATAGTACGCATATCCCGATACATTTTGTTGGCTCCTGGATGTATGGAATACTGCGACTGGTGCGCTTCTTGTATCAGTTCGTTCCACAGTTCGCTAGTTGGTACGCAAAGCCTCGTACCATGCTTCAGTGCTCCGTCGCTGGCGATTGAGAATCCTTCAAGTGTTCCTGCCAGCACTTGATCTCTGAGTTTGCAAAGCGTCTCGTCTTAGAATTGTGCCTCCTTAACTCTGTCCATTAGACTTGAACGCACTTGCAACTGCATCATTGATGAATCAGCTCCTGGTACGATGGCTTCTCTTTCTAGTTTCTTCATTTCTTCTTCGGGCAGTACAATCTCCAGTCCAAGCTTTTCCATGTCCTCCAGCAAATGACGCTCTTTGGTCAAGAACATCGCCATCGGGTATCGACTAAGTGCATCTGCAACAACATTAGCCTTACCTGGATGATACTGCAGGTTGATGTCGAAATCCTTCATCAGCTCCAGCCATCGTCTCTGTCGCATGTTCAGCTCCTTCTGAGTGAAAACATATTTAAAACTTTTGTGGTCTGTAAATATTTGCACTCTCTCTCCATAAAGGTAGTGCTTCCACAACTTCAATACAAATATCACCGTTGCAAGATCCAAATCATGCGTGGGATAGTTCTTCCCATGAGTCCGTAATTGCCTAGATGCGTAAGCAATTACTTTTCCGTGTTGTTGAAGAACGCAGCCCAATCCCTTACCGGAAGCATCACTATAAATTGAGAAACCGCCGGTACCTGAGGGTAGCACAAGTATCGGCGTCATTGTGAGCCTCTTTTTCAGTTCCTCAAATGTTGACTGGCAAGCTTCCGACCAAACAAATTCTTTATTCTTCCTGGTGAGCTTCGTCATCGGCTCAGCAATCCTGGAGAAATCCTTCACAAATTTCCAGTAGTAGCCAGCTAAACCCAAACAGCTTCTGATTTCTGCAACTGAACTTGGTGCAGTCCACTTCTCAATAGCAGCTATCTTCATTGGATCCACCGAAATTCCTTCTCTTGTGATAACATGGCCAAGAAAATCTACTTTGTCTAAGAAGAATTCACATTTAGATAGCTTACCATAGAGCTTCTCCTTTCTTAAAGTTTCCAGAACTTTCCTCAGGTGCTCTTCATGCTCCTCTTCAGTCTTCGAGTAGATCAGAATGTTATCGATGAAGACAACAACAAACTGATCCAGGTATTCATGGAAGACCTTGTTCATAAGGTTCATGAATACTGCAGGAGCATTCGTCAGTCCAAACGGCATGACCAAAAATTCATATTGTCCATATTTGGTGTTGAACGCCGTCTTTGGAATATCCTCCTTCCTGACCTTGATTTGATGATAGCCAGACCTGAGATCAATCTTCGAAAATACCTTAGCTCCACTCAGTTGATCAAACAGGTCGTCGATCCGGGGCAGAGGGTACTTGTTCTTGATGGTGATGTTGTTCAGCGCCCGGTAATCAATACACATCCGCACGGTTCCATCCTTCTTGGGCACGAACAAAACTGGTGCTCCCCAGGGTGAAGCCCCGTCTCTGATAAATCCCTGGGACTTCAGTTCGTCGATCTGGTCCTTCATCTCCTTTGCCTCCTTGGGGTTAACTCTGTAGCATCCCTGAGAAATAGAGGAAGAGCCGGGTACTAGGTCGATGGTGAATTCCATACCTCGATCTGGCGGCAATCCTGGAAGACTATCTGGAAAGACGTCCATGAATTCTGCTATGATAGGGTGAGGAGGCCCGGGTTCTTCGGTGATAGAGGAGTAGGTAACACTCTTCATGTCTTCCGAAGTTCGAGAGATTTCAAACTCCGGTTCTCCTGGTGGGCTGAAGATTACATATCCTCTGTGACAATCTATCAGTGCATGCTGCTCACTTAACCAGTCCATCCCTAGGACTACATCATAGTTGGGCAAGGACATCACAAGTAAGGGTGTTAAGAATTTGTGGCCTGAGATAGTTATGGGACAGTTACAAGTCTCGGTGATGGGTATGGGTCCACCACCGGTCATAACTCTACTTATCATCTTGCTAAGTCCCGTATCTAGGTGGTGTGCAGAAATGAACTTTGATGATATGAAACTGTGTGATGCACCCGAATCAAATAATGCTAGAGTAGGATGTGAAAACAAATAAATGGAACCTGTGATGACATCAGCGATGGGTTCCTGCTCTGGTTCTTGCTCGTCTGCTGCCAGGGCAAAAGCTCGCCCGATCTTCTGCTGATGTTGCCCGAACCATTGTTGCTGAGTGGGTAGAGGAGCTCTTTGCTGAGTTGCTCCGGTCCGGTTGAATGCTGTGGGGCAGTCCCTCACTTGGTGGGTGGCAGACCCACAAACTAGGCAGTATCCCAGTTTCTTCTTGCAGATGTTCGCCTGATGTCCTGGCCTCTTGCAGTAGTCGCAGACAGGGATCTGCTTCTGAGGCGTTCTGTCACTGGTCCTTGCCTGATGGTGCTACTGGTGGTGGTACGAAGGCCTATTGTTGTTGTTGTTGTTGGGCCTCTTCTGGTTACCCTGGAAGTTGCTAGTTCCAGGATACTCCCTTTTTGAACGAGAAGGTTGGCTCTTCTCCACATCATGAGCCCGTATCAGAATCTTCTCGTACGTCTTGGCGCCGCCTGCGATCACAGGGGTACGAATTTCTTCCCTTAGTCCATACCTGAATCTCTCAGCACAATCCTTGGGGTCAGCAACCAAGTTCTTGGCAAAGCGGCTAAGTCGGCCGAACTCTGCCGCATACTCTCCAACCGTCATGTTCCCTTGCTTCAGGTCCTGGAACTGTCTTTCCATCTCCCGCAACTTTGATGTTGGGAAGAACTTCCTGCAGAACAACTTCTTGAAGGTGTCCCAATCAAGCTGCTTGTCCTGGAGTCGGGGTTCATTCCAATACCAGGTGCTTGCTATGTCTCGCAGCTGGAGTCCTACTGCTTCGACATGGAGGTCGTCAGGTAGTCGAGCGACGCTGAGGAGACGTTCCATGCTGTCGAGCCATTCGTCGGCATAGATGATTCCCTCGGTTCCCTTGAAGGGTCGAGGGTCCTGCTTCTTAAAGTTCTCGATAGTGCCGACCTTCACATAATATTGTCTCTTATCAAATTGAATGGCCTTAATGATACATAAATTAACCCTTAGATTTATTCTTACCTTAGCAGGCCTTAGTTCCGATTGAGCTGTTCCTCCTCTCTCGAGGGCAGCCATAGCCACGTTGTAGGCATTCTCCATGCCTTCTCTCATGATCGCGGTCTGCTCGCGATGGGCTTCAGCTTGGGCTGCAGTATGTTCATGATGAGCTTCAGCTTGAGCTCTCTGGGCCTCCAGTACTCCTCGTAGCAGGCTACGAGCTCGGTGGGGTCCACCGGTACTGGTGGGGCAACTGGTGCGGGCACTACCGCAGGGGACTGCAGCTCAGTTCGGGGAAGTGCAGGTTCTGCCATTTGCGCTGTAGTAGCGTAAACGGGGTGGGGTGCTGGTGCAGCATGGGGACGGTCAGTCAGCTGCAAGGGAGGAGGGTCTCGGCGTGCTTGAGGAGGTGGTGTGTGATTGGTAGATGACACCTTATCTTCAGCAGGGCCGGAACGGGTGGTCTTTCCTTTGGCCATACTCTGGAAGGTTTAGGATGCAATACATAATCAAGGTATCCTACCAGTCTATAATCAAACAAAAATATTTATATATATAATTCGGACCTATGTTGTGACAAATCAATGTTCTAGTGTTCTAATTGTTTCTAGGTATGTTTTCCTAAGTTGTTGTTTCTGACCTGCATGGGCCACCACTAAAAATATGTCACGACCCGATCCCAAATTATTGGGTCGAACTGGATCATGCCCAGCCTGCACCGTTGTGAGACGGCGACAGTAAGCTGTTCTATATGCAGGTATTCACAACAACATCTATATATTTGTCACAACTCGAATATACAGAAATTTTAAAACTTTTATTCAACAATTGAAAAGTACAACTGGAAATGTAAGAACTGAAATAAAGTGCTGACTTCAAATCTACAAAATTCCAAAACAATAAAACTAGAAAAAAATTGGAAACGACTAGCTAAGCGGTCGGCTCGTCGGCCTCAGGTCCTGCGTCCTCCAAGGGGGACTCCGACAACACCACAGGGTACAAAACCGGGTCATAGTAGCTATTGTACAATAGCTCAGCATCCTCAATGTCACCTAAAAATGTGGTCTCCAGTCAGAAGGGAGCAAGTACGAATATGTATCTCATATTTCAAGTAATAATGGAAAAGTGCAGGCTAAACAGTTGAAACAATATTTTCCAGCAATTTAACAATTAAAACAATGTGATTTGAATGTGTAATCGTCTATGACCGGCTTGGGTTATACAATATCGTCCTAGCGACGCGATATGGCTTATCCCCGTGTGTAAGAAGGGTAAGCTCGTACAATATGCAATATGAGGGGTATTGGCCATAAATGTTACACTATTCCCCTAATCCCCACAATCAATATCAATCAATATCTGAACCCTAGGAGAGGATTCCGTGTAGCAATGTGGTTTAAACATGCAGCTTGACAATTACTAAATAAAATACAAGAAAATATAACCGTAACTTGCCTCTGTTAATTGACTGGATCGGGAATGTTGGTACCGAGGAGGAAGTCAAGTTCGTCTCCGAGATCCTACAGTTGAGAACCTTGACTTAGAACCATAATGAAATCATTCTAGGTGTGCTAGTTACAATATCTAGAAGTAGACCCTAGTCAGGTTTTAAGTTATTAATAATCTACCGAAAATCTAGCGTCGCAATCTACGTTCGTTTATCATTTTAATTAAATAAGTCGGTTACTGTTTAATTGGGAAAAATAGCAATTACAGGTTAATTTGGCAAAATCTTTGTATTTTAAATATGTATATATAAAACTAGGCTTTTTCTTTTAAATGAAAAAACATGTGAATGTCTAAGTTACAAACTCGAAATCTTATTTTATTTAATGTGAGAAAACTCTTATTAATTTTCTATATTAAAATAAATACTCATTTTATTATTAACACGTTTACCTATAAAACAACAATCCAGAAAAGAAAAGGAAAAACTAAACTACTTATTACAGGTCCACAGGAAAATAGAAAAGAAAACTTGGACTTATGTCCTTACAATTTTTACATAAATTAATTTAATTTAAAGGTGAGCTCTGAATGCCGCGAACGGTCCAACAGTAGGCCGAAGTCCTGCACCAAAATTACTAACAGCAGTAATCCATTCTAAAAATAATAATAAATTAAAGATAATTATAAAAATGCGTCTCAGACTTGGCCATTCAAAACTCATATTTTAACTAATGCCTCAACGTCCGGGTTGGCCGGTTTCGTTTGCATTTAGTTAGGGCCCATGGACCAATATGGTCGTCGCCCGAAAAGATACAAAATCTATTTTAAAACCAACACTCCAAAATGTAGTTTGTTTTGCAAAGGCCGGGATTTGAAAATAATTTTATTCAAAACTTTAAAATATATTCCCAAAAATTTGGGCAGCACCTCCTTTGTAATCGGGATAACCCAATCCTGGGAAAATGCCAATACCCAAATATTCCAAACCAGGAATAACAAATCACAAAATAATCTCACATCAAAGATACCAATTTCCAACCCAATGTAGATTTTTATTTCTAAAAATTAATAATCACAGAACCCTTTCCGAAAAATCCGAAGGATCCGAAATGAAATTCGGAAACCGAAAACTACAGAACCATTTACGGAAAATCCAAACTTAACTCGGAAATTTCCGAGAAACCACAGAACCTCTCTAAGGAAAATGGTCACAGAGCCATTTCCGAAAAATCCAAACTTCTCTCGGAACCACAGAACCACAAAACCACACAACAACAAATCTACAGAAACATTCCGAAAAGGGAGTTCGAAAAATCTGAATCCGCGAATCGATCCGATTTACATAGCGGAATCGAGGACCATGTCATCATCGACACTAAATGGGAGGGACACAAGAACACTGAAGATACCTGGGGTGCTCGGCTAGAGCTCTCAGATGAATAAAGAAGGAAAATTATCCGCGGACAGTGGGAACGGAACGCGGATAGCAGCGCATCGAGTCCGAACAGCGCTGGAGTCGCGCACAGAGGTGCTGGACAGCAGATCGGGGTCGCTCGGGGAGGCGAGCGACGCACGGGCTCGCACAGGGGCGGCCGGCGAGACTCGGGGCGGCCGCAGGATTGGGGTCGGCGACAAAAAACCGTCCGGTCGGCCGAGAGGGGCCTGGCCGGGGTGCTGCGGGGCCGTGGAGGGGATCGGGCGGCCGGGTCGTCGGCGGGAAAGGCGACGCGCGGGGCTCTGGCCGGCGCGGGAGGCAGCCGGCGGGCGCTGGAGATGGCCGGGGGAGGGCGGCGCCGGGCTTGGGCGGAGCTGGGCGCCGGCTGGAGTTGGTCGGGGGCGAGCGGCGTCGGGTTCTGGTCGGCGCGGGAGGCCGGAAGGTGGCGCCGAGGCTTGGTTCGGAGGCTAGGGCTCAGGGGTTTGGGGATGGCTCTGGAGAGGGGAAAAGTGGGAATTTGAGAAGGGAAAAGTGAGGGTGAGGGGAAAGAGAGAGCTGTGGTGGTGGGATTAAAAGGGAAGGAGTGGGGAAAGGTTTGTGTGGAGGAGAGGGAGTTGTGGAAGGAAAGTAGGGGGTGGTCCAGGTCGTGGGGGAGGCCTGGCCAGATGGGGGGTTTAGTAATAGGTTTTCTCTTTATATATATATATATATATATATATATATATATATATATATATATATATATATATATTAGTATTTAATAATCAGAATTTAAAAAGAAGAAAATAAGGACGGGTTCGGAACTGAGTTGGGTTTCGGGAAACCGGGTTCGAACTCGGAGTCGGACCCCGGGCACGGGATCGGGGCAGGGCCACAATCAAAAACCCAATAATAATTTTAAAAATAATATTTTTCCTAATTCCGACTAATAATAATAATAAGGCTAAGATTATGCTACAAATCCAACAATTAAAGATTTTTAGAAAATTCCGGGTTTCACAGTCCCAGTACTGTCCGATGTGGGGGTCATGTCTCGTTGTATGTGCTGGTATCGGATTTGACTGGGCACGGGAGTTAGCAGTGGCGGGTGGGGAGTTTGAATTGAGATGAAGTTTAAATTATTGATCTGATTTTATATTTTGGGTTTTTTTTGTGTACATATTTTGATGAAGATTTATTGTATCAAGTTTTTGCTAAATTAGAGTATTGTGTGTGTGTGTAAATTAAACTGGATTTGATTGTGGTTTGGATGTGGGGAGTTTAGGAGAAGTCTGGACAGTTAATTGAATGCCCTAATAAACATTCAATGATTGAATGGATATCTGAACGTTGGGTCAGAATTTTCAAATTGAAACTAATTTCAAATATTTGATTTGAAGAGTCCTGGACTGGTATTCTCCTGGGTTTTGTTTTGCTGGAACTGTATAGTTGGAGGGGCTTGCAGTATGTTTTACTGTAGCTGAGTGCAAGACTCGGTCATAATTGGGGTTAGAACAGTTGTGTACACTGTTAGGTTATGGGTTGCACATGTTGAAGGCCTTAGTCTATATTGTTGGGTTCCGCTTGTTGCTATGCTGGGCTCAGTTTCTTGCTTGAGTTATGCTTGCTGCAGGAAGGAGTTGTACATTCAAATGGTTGCTTGGGTTTTTTGGCTTTTGAGAGTTCAAATTGGATGTTGTTGGACAGTGGTAGCCTAAGGTTGGGCTGGCTTTCCCAGTCCAATGACTAGCCTGACATAAATCAGTGCAAGTTATACTTGAAGGTTTAAATTGTGGGTGTCTATTGGGCCAATGTAGCAAGGCTAATAATGTGTACTTATTTGGTAACAAATCTTTGTTCACATAGTAAGGTTTACTATTAACCTGCTACTACATGTTTCTTAAAATAATGCTTGCTGATAACTATTCTAATATATGCTATGAAATAAGTTTTTATATGGGTTATTATCCTAAAATACTTGAGAGGAAATTACTATATATAATCAGTAGGTCTTTGTATTATTTCCTAGTGGATATCAAGATGGCTATGGTTATAAATAGGAAGTTAAACTAGCAAAACTAGATAGTGGTAATTTTTCTAATTCAATCAGGTGGACCTAGAGACTCTCTCCCTACTCTCAACCTTCTAGAGCAAGGTAAGTACATTATATGGTTTTGTTTTATTTACTTCATGTCATGTTCTTTTCATGTTGGACACGTTGTTACACGATATAGTCTTGTACTCTGGTTCATGCTATTTACTTGTGTATGGGGAGGAAAAATACTACAGATATGTGACCAAAGCCCAACCTAGGATTCATGTGAATAGCTTAGGTCTCACATCGTGCACGTGGGACTCTAAGTCGTACCATTACGTGTGATTATTCATTTGCTGCTTCCAGCCGGTCACATATTCTAGTATGTATTTCAAAACAGTTCACATGTCAGGATTTCTTGTTATATATTCATGTGCAGGTTCACGTTATTCATGTTCAGGTTCAGATTATGCATTTACTTTTCATGTATTTCATGTTCTCTTGTACTTTACTTCTTCATCATGTTGTACTTGTTTCATTATTGTAGAATTGTACTTTGCTCCGCACTTGATTGGATATGTTGCAGGTGAGCTAGAGGCCATATGTGATACCTATTATGGGCAGGAGCCCGGAGCCATAGCTGAGTAGTCTTGTTGTATTGGGATTTGTGGTTGGACTTCACCTTATATTCTGTATCCGAATCTGCTTCCGGTATTACTTTAGAAGGTGTAATAATGGCTAGAACATATGGTGGTGTACTATGATATATGCTAGGATGTGATAGAAGCTGTGATGTTTTATTTATCGTATCTTGGAGTTTTCGTGTCCGAATCGTATCCGATTATTCGGAAGCAGGTCGTGACAGTCTCTACAAATATCTATTTAAAAGCTAAATTTAAAACTGTATAAAAACTAAATTTAAAGAAAAAATATAAAAATATATTTAAATTGTTTCACAAATCTTAATTCAAATATATTTAAATATTTGAACTATTTTTCAACAATATCATAAAATAATTTATCCACAACAAATTATAATTAAATTTTACTTAAATTTTAACAAATTTTAATTAAAATATAAATATATATACACTAAATTTTAATTTTAATTTAAATATTTAAATTATTTGCTGATAAGATTAGAAAGAAAAAAAAAAATTAACGTGCAACCCACGTGCATCTTCTACTATAATATAATATAATCTCTACGTGTGTATTTTATCAACTATTTTCGTTTATAAAAAAAATTTAAGTCCAGTAACCGTAGTTATTTTCTCACATTGTTTAAAGTATAATTAAAACCTAAAATCCCCTACTACATGAATATGTATAAATATTAAAATATTTTAGAATTTAAATTATATTTAGACTAACTAAATGATATTATCTAACTAAACACATATCAAAAAGTTTAAAAATATATTTATTATAAATCATAACTAAAATATATTCAAATTATATTTAAAATATTCTAACATAATTTAAAACTTTATATTTCAATCATATTGTACAAACACTAAAACAAAGTGTATTTACGTACAACATACGAAAAAGTAACTAATATAATATACGTACAACATACGTACGTACAACATACGAAAAAGAACGTACAACATACGAAAAAGTAACTAATATAATATAATATAATTATAAAAAAGAATATTTTTCAGAAATGTACAAACACTAAAACATAAGTGTATTTACTTGTGTCGCCACTAGTAATGACGAGATGGGCATAATAGTGCCGGTTTGCCATTAGCTTTTATAGAACTAAAGTTGCTAAAAGATATTAGGGTCAACCCTGGCCCAGGACGGCCAGGACGACCGTCCAGGGTCCTCGGATTGTGAGAGGTCTATTTTTTTTTTTTTTAAAGATAAATATGTTAATAATTTTGTATCTCAAAATAGAACTAGTATATACCATGGACCCATTTAGACATAAAGTTATTGTGGTGTAGTGATTAGTACATTATATTTCTTACTAAAGGTCATAAGTTCAAACTTTGGTTGTAGCTATTAAATTTTTTTTTTATATTATGTATAGAGACCTTACTTTGGAAATTCATCCTGGTCCTCCATGCAGGGGCGGACGCAGGAATTCAAGAGAGGGGGATCAGTCTTAAACATAAAGAGTGTAAAATTAAAATCACATTCTAAAAAACACAAGATAATTTTCAAAACACATACATGTGTTCATTGAATAATATCTTACAAGACACAAGATAACTAATCTCAGATGATTTTTGCACTGATTTTTAGCACTAATCCTGATTTTTGCACTGATTCTCACATCTAAATGCACTAATCCTGATTTTTGCACTAATTTTTACACTGATTTTTTGCACTAAAAATCGATATTTTGTACTGATTTTTACACTGATTTTTTGTACTGATAATCAATAATCTTTGCATCCTGGAGTAAATAAATTAATAATCGATGTTTTGCACTGGTTTTTACACTGATTTTTATACTGAAAATCAATAACCTAATTTCTAAGTACCCTGATTTTTGCACTGATTTTTACTAAAATTTACCCTAATTTTTGTCCTAAAATTTCTTAAAAAATGTGGTTTCTTATCCTGATTTTTGCTAAAACTTAAAAATACTAAGTTTAGGGATTTTAATTTGAGAGTGAAATAATAAGATAAAGAGAGAGGGAAGAGAGTCAGAGATGTACCTCTTCTTCTTCGTTGGATGTTTTTCTTCTTCTTTTTCTCATTTTCTTCTTCTTCTTTGGAAGACTTCATTTTCTTCCTTTTCTTCTTTTCTTCTCACTTCTCACAGGCCAGAACTGCTGGCTCTGCTGCAATCTTGCGTGAGTCATGAGTGGCTGAGAGTATTTCCTTTACTTCTTTTTTGAAATTGAGTGGGGTCACCGCCAGAGCTGGCTCTGCTGCAACCTTGCTGGCTGTGTGCATTCATTTGATTTAAAAAAAGGCTATATATTTTGTTTTGTTTTTTTAAACTGAGTGTGGTCACGTGACCCCACTTGACCCAAGCTAGGTCTGCCCCTGCCTCCATGAGTGCAGGATCGGCCCGGAAAGATATGGCGCTTTAGGAGCTCTCCCTCACTAATGGCGTATCACTCCATGCATGTGTTTGTGAGCACAGTGAGCAATTTGTGCTTGCATGCATGCATGATGCATTTGTATATGGGTGCAATTTGTGAGTTCACAATGAGCAATTTGTGTGCATTTGTACATGCGTGCAATTTGTGCTTGCGTGCATGCATAATGCATTTGTACATGCATACACATTGACTGTTGTACCGTCAGAGTTATTGGCCGTCTGCGTGTGCACTTAATAATTTATTTTAACATTTTAGTCTCCAAACCGTCGATACTAATAGAGCAATGCTACAGTTACATTTCCCATACTTTTCCCATACTGAGCCATGCTATTGGCGACATGAGTTTCGTCAATAATAATGGCCATACATTACGAATTTTACATTTACTGAAACATATTTTCTTTTTTCTAATTTAATTATATTATATTATCTTTGTTTTAAGAAAGTCCATTCCAACCAACCACTGCCCTCCCCCTTGTGCTTGGCCACAAAAAAAGTTGCTTAAACCTCTCCAATCATCCATATTTCCCTCCCCCCTCAATATTTCACCTCCAAAATCCCCCCAAAAATGACTTCTTCCACTCTCCTCCCTCCTCGCTTCTCCCACTCCTCACTCCGATCTCGCTCTCTCTCCGTCGCCATGGCATTCTCCTCCTCCTCCTCCAGTCCCACCCCTCCTCCCCCTCCCGCCACCAACCTCGAGATCCTCGGCCCACGCCGCTCCCTTCTCTCGAGCTTCTCCACCCTCCAGAAGCCCTACGAGCCCTCCCCCCTGGTCGCGTGGAACCGGCACGTCGAGACCATCTTCGCGGCCTTCTTCCGCTCCCGCCCCGACGTCAGGCTCCGCCGCGAGTGCCTCCGGACCAAGGACGACGGCTCCGTCTCCCTCGACTGGGTCTCCGGCGACGAAAGGTCTCTCCCTTCGGATTCTCCGGTCCTCGTCCTCCTCGTAAGGCTCTGGTCCCTTTATTTTGTTTTGTTTTGTTTTGTTTCGTATGCATATAACTCTGTCAATCTTATCCACCTACACAGATGTGACACGGACACCGTGCCTATTTTGGTGTGTCCGATATGCATCAGACACGATCCGGGAGTTTTGGACTGCCCGTGCTTTCTAGTGCATGTATGTCCATACCCAAAAAAAAAAAACCTCTTCCACTTTGCATTGATGCTCTTGTTATGTACATTCACATTAATTCAGAATCTAAAGATTAGAAACGACATGGCATATACGAGCAGAAACAACTTTATAAAGGGGTTGTAGGGGTTTGATTCTAAAACTAGACTCAACCCGGACCCACTCTTAGTTTCACACAAGGACAAACCCATGTGTATGTATTTCATTATGATATTAATCTTTTTCTGAATGTTACACATGAGAGGTATTGGTCTTCTAGTGGTGAGGAGGAGTTGGGGTGGGATTTGAGAAGTCCCACTCCGCAGTTGTTCTTTACCACCTAATAGGACTCGCGGTCGTTTCTTCTTTTTGCTAAATGGCCAAAGATGGATTTGTGAATGTTACAGTAAACTGAACTTTGATTGTTAGAAAATATTTGAGACATTGTATTGTTATAAGGAGATTCATTGCACCAATATTAATTAATCTTCTTAGATTCATACGGTGGGTAAATGCACCGAGTGAATGGATCTATTTCATACATAACAATCTCAAATATAACTTAATGTTTATATTTGAAACATATTCTTAAATAAACATATTCTTAGATAGACAGATTCTTAAATAACTATGTTTATATAACTTACTCATAAGTTATGTTGTTAATGAATTGAGTCAATCCTATAAAAAGATAGGTCCCACACTCATTCTAGAATCTAGACACACAAAACGAAAGAAGAAAGATAATAGTCTCTCTTAGTAAAGTAAACAACATCGGTTCAGAAACCTTGTACGGTAACATGACACATCCAAGATGTGCTTGCGTACGCGTAACAAGAGGTGGTAATTCAGATCAACGTGGAGCGTTCTAGTAGTTCTGTTGCAATTCAATGCAATTGGAACTTGTTGGCTTATGGGAGTATATCGACAAAAATGGTCGAATCTTGCTTTGAGCACCGATGATTTTGATCACCCCAACAATATCAAATTATTCATTTCTATTTATTATAGTTATGTCGCAATTGAAGACGTCTACTAATTGTTTAGCGAAGTTTTGAAGCCCAGTCAATAACAAGGGTCTACATGCAAAAGTCCCTAAAATATGACTCATGGAAACTTCTTATTTCTGCCGAACAATTTTTTTTCTAAATCAAGTTCTTGAAATTTGAGGGATTCAAATGGCTGACCGCAAAATTTGCAATAAAGGCTTTGTTGTTGATGTTGTTCTCGAAATTCGATTTCATTAGTGAATCACATTTTGAAAATACACAAATTTAATTCAAATCATAATTTTTCATTGTGAAACCATGTGATACAAATATAAGTGCAATTTTGGAAACGGTAGTTTGTTAATAAGTAAAAAAAAAAAAAAACACTGTTTTAATGGAATACACTTGGTTTCTTGATGCTAAGTTTCATTTACAGTGATATGGATATTGATTCTGGTTGTTCTTGCAGCCCGGACTCACTGGAGGGAGCAGTGATAGCTATGTGAGACACATGCTTGTGAGGGCCCGAAGTAAGGGATGGCGTGTTGTTGTGTTTAACAGCCGCGGTTGTGGCGATGGTCCGGTGACAACGCCTCAGGTATATCGAGTTATTTCTTGAAAGAACTTCATTTTTTGTTGTATTTGATTATGCAAATGTATTTGTTTGAGTAGAAACTGTCTGAATAATAAAAAACAAGTAGAACACAAAAAAGTAGAAAAGAAGAACTTGAATAATGAAAGTCAAATAAAATAAAAAAAGTAGGAAATAAGAACTTGCCGAGCCACATTTGGGAACTTTTTCATGCAAAGATATTTGCCCCTACTTGTAAGAGTTTGCTAAAGGATTATATGGAAAATTTACTATGTGATACAAGAGTCACAAAATGATCCTATGGATAGCAAATTTGGAGGATTTTATAGTGAATTTGCTCTAGGATACAAGAAAGCCAAGGAAAACCTAGGGATAGCAAATTTGGAGAGATCTTTCTTGAACTATCTTTAGGAGCTTTTAGAAATTGATGGGATAATTTATGATGAAGAAACTTGGTCCCTTTTAAACATCTTAATGGTCACCACTTATGTCTCTTGATTTAAATTTGAATTCCAATTATTATACCTCGTAGCAAACAACTATCTTCTTAAAGTTATTTAAAATTATTTGCTATTTTGAATTTCAAAAATTTAAATAAAGAAACATATGTTAATTGACCACTCATGTAGTATAAGAAAATATCAAATATGTGATTGGAGTCACAAGGTCCTCTGCTCTTGCTACAAGTGCTAAGTGCGCCTAATAATACGCTACTAGCGTGTTACAATTCACTGCCCACGTTGTTAGTACGTGTGCACGATTCAAATAACAACATTAAAATCTTATGGATCTTTGTATGTTAATCTACTTCGTTGTTACGGAAAATTCATGTGCACGTGCCTCATAGTTTTTCTTTCTAAAATGAGGTAGAAGGATTGGTTGAATATTATTTGCCTATGATCCATGGTAGTTTAACTGGAGTATAAAGTGGGGTCTATTTTTAATACATGTACACCCATATTGACGTAATATATAAGAAGTTTCATTCTAAAAAGCGAAAAAAAATGAAATTGTGGTGTCAAGAGACACGTCTCTCCTGCAATAGGCCTATAGTTTTATTAGTTAAAAAAAAAACTCTTATACAATTCAACTTACCGTAATGAACGAATGTTTTAAATGAAAAAAAATATGTCGAAGATCCTCGAGGATTAAATGTTATAGCAAAGTAAAATACGTTTATGAAATTTATAACATGTTATATATGTAGAAGATAAATTATAAGATATTAGATATCTTCATTGTGGTGGCATCATTAAATGCTACATTATTGGTGCAATATTTGGTTATTTCCTGCATTGAGCTATTTCCTCACCTTTAATCTTTCATATGGTCCTCATCTTTCCTAAATCTCCACAAGAAGTAATTAAAAGTGTTGGTGATGACGAACTCCTATAATAGTACTAAAATGTTGCATTTAATGATGCTCACACATTGAGGATATCTAACATCTCATGATTTTTCTTACATATAAATAGCGTGTTGTTGATATCGATAATGTTACTAAAACCTGTGGCAACCTGTTACCTAGTTTGATCATTTACTACATGAAGATATTTTGTTATATTTTCTTGATTTCCTAAAACACTATTTCATCGTTACATTAAGTTGAAGGACATGAGTTTTTTTTAGAAAAACCTCACAAAAACTACATGATTAGTGGAGAGAGACACGTGTCTCTTTTACACCATCATTTCAAAATTTTGTTTTTGATAGGGAGGGCAAAACAATCCCATATATTCTTCCCACATGGGTCTATGCGTATTCTACAGGCGTAGAGTATATGTAGTATCATGTACAACGTACTGTATACGCCAGTCAAAGTAGTCAAGGTACCCGAACTGATCCGACAAAGAGTATTCAACCAGTCCTTCCAGCTTATTTACAATACGAAAGGAACTTGTACCTATATTTTTCCTATTATTAAACAAGTATATGGTGAGTTTCTTAACATTTGAAGTCATTGGGAGCTTTTCAATAACTGATGTAGAACTACTCACATAACTTTCTTTAACAATCTGAAGTACCAACATCGATTAAGAGAAGATATTCAGAACGGCTACAAAAAAGTTGAGCTTTCAGAACTTTAAATCAGTATTATCATTAAATTATATCGTCGATGAGACGAACTTTCTAGCTAGAAGGACAAGATGGTGTCCCTTTTACAGAAGCTGGCTTATGTTGGATCCACATCTCCGACCAATACTGTGCAACACAGAGGATTCTATTCTAACAGGGTTGAGTATAGAGAGAAACGTATGAAGGATGAATTCGTTTGTCATGGTCACATTTTGATCACATTGTCTAATCGCGTGGGATTGTGATCTGTGTGTCAATGAATGTGTCAATGAAGTAACCAAGGTAGAGAAAGACATTGGAAGACAGGTACACCACTAAGAAGCAAGGAACCTGACAAGTGTAGTATGAGTAATTTGAATTTAAGATGGCACACAACATGCCAACCAATATGGACCAAGTGCATGAATTGCAAATTATTGTTAGTAGAGTCCAACATCTCAAAATAATAGTTCCTAGAGATTGCTCATCTTAAGTAATGATTACATGAAGAACTTTCATCGCATGACAGAAGTTTACAGTGTGGAAAAGATACAAAAGCATCTCAGAAAGAACAATTTGGTGTATATCTAAGCCCCAAGTGAGCCTTGCCAGCGAAAGCTGGTCTAACCAAAAACAGAAAAAAATTGAAAGTGCATATAAAGGTTTTGGTTTTAAGAAAAATAGTAACTCTTACAAGTAGAATATGCCGATACATAAGAGAGTGCAAGTGTCATAAAATGTGAACAAGCTTCTCTGGAAATGCAGTGAACATGATGAATGATGTCAAAAACTTCTGGTTATGATTACAAAATTGCACAAATACTGCAAGATTACTTTTGACTGGTAGCTAGAATCTAGAGCCACAATTCATATATGCAATGATAAGGATTATTGCAAGAAATATGAAGGCATTCTTTACAATGAAGTCCTTATGGAAAATCATTATTCTGTACATTTACTGGGAAGAGGAACAAATGAACACCACTTATGGAAAACCTTGGTGAATGATTTGCATGATTTATATCTATGAAAGGTGTATTTATTGACAAGAATTTGTGGCTACGATTACAAAATTACACATGGATACTGCAAGATTAATTTTGACTACTGCCTAGATTCTAAATCAACAATTCATATATGCAATGATAAGGATCAATTCAAGAAATATGAAGGCATTGTTTGCAAGGAAGTTCTTTTTTTGAAAGTCATAATTTTATAAATTTACTGGGAAGAGGAACAAGTGAACTTGAATTCTGGAAAACCTTGGTGAATGACTTGCATGGTTTATATCTTTGCATGGTGTGTTTGTCGGCAAGGCTATATGATACAACTCAACCTTAATGACATTAATAAAGTAACCACAAGTTATGCTGATAATGTTGATTCTTTGTGTTTTATAGGGACATAAAGAGAGTAGGAATTCAGCTTATGTGATTTAATGTCTCTTGTTCTGGTTCTAAACATGAGTTTTGGTTTAAGCATAGGTGACCAGCATCTTCATTTCATCATCATCTAAGCCTTATCCCATGAGAATGAGGTCGACTATGGAGCATAAGAAAGCTCTATACAAGATTTGAGAAAGTTCTATGACCGACTGTCGACCTGACGTCAATCATCTATGTTGGTGCCAAATTCCTAGCAAAGGTAGCTATGAGAATGACAAGGCTATGCTATAAAAGCTAGGTAGTCAGTTGGCAGACAAGTAGGCCTACCATATGGATTGCAGTTTAAGCTCATGCAACGAAGGAGCATCCTTCAAGTTCCCCTGGCACATGCTTTGCTTTGCGTTTTGTGCTTAGGCTCCAGAGGACCTTAGCACCTAGGCGCGCTTTTCGTCTTTGACAACTATGAATTGAAGAATGAAGCTATCTTCTTCTATACATTCTTATATCAATAAAAATTGATTGCAACTTTACTTGAGTTCTACTTGAAATGTTAGTACTTTAAATTGTTAAATAAGTTGGTTTTTGGAATAGTACACATCAGTAAGGGAAAGAAAAGGCTTCCCTCCTTTGTAAGTAAAGAGACTCGTTATAGACTTGTTTAATAATAGGTGGGCAATGACACAAAGGTCTATAAGGTTCCAATGCTTGGATTGGAACCTTAGACACACTAGGGTAGTAGGTTGCTAGTGGTACTTTTATTGTGCACACTTAGCAGTTGGAGTGAGATCATGGGTGCTTGTTATCCAATAAATTGTTTGATACTTTACCGCGCAATGTAAACAGTCAACTTAAACTTGTATTTCCTTATTTACAAATTTGAAATTCCAAAAACAATTATTTTAAAGAACTGTTACAAGACATTATTCACTATACCTAAATTTTGGAATTTAAAGTTTAAAGTCAAGAGATGTGGCCAATTGCATCTAAATAGCTCATGCATCCACTCTCACTGGGACTGAAAGCTGGCATGTGGTCAATTGCGCCATCAACTATGATTAATGGCATGGGGGTTGGTGACCAAGTGCCTAGAAACTTTTTTTTTGAAAGATAGAGATTTAGTTTAAAACTGCAAATAGACCTCTTTGAAAGGTGACTTCACATCTTGATTTCCAGTGATCTATTAGCATGATCCCTAATAGTTTGATTGTCTAACAAAATTAGTGAATATTAATATATTAACATAATACTTACGGAGCAATGGACAAAACTGTTTCTTGGAGGTTCAAAAAGTATAACAAATGTTCAATGTCTAAGGCATCCCGATGCATTGGATTGGAGGCGTCTGCTCCCCGGAGAATTGTGCTCTCGTCCTATATTGAATATTCATTGGTAGCGTGTTTGATATAAAAAGCCAAATAAAGTGAATAAACAAGATATAGAGTTGCGAAGTGGTGTTTCCCTAATTCTCTTCGAGATTCTGTTGATTTTTTAATGCTATCCATATGGTAAGTTTCATACTTGGTTCAACATGGACCCTATATTCTAGTGGTTTTGCGCCTAGGCAGAAGATAAACAACTTCTATACTTGGTTCTTGCAAATGGATTTCCATAATTCCAATGACATAATATATGTATATTACGTGCAAACACTTTAATGCATAGAGGATACATACATACATACTCTTATGTATAATTTAGAGGAGACAAACATACGTAGAGGAGATATACTTAGTTTATTAATGAAGTGGATATAAGTTTTCCTTGCGATCTCTTATGCAACAAAATTATAATATTGCTGGGTAAGGAGCACGAAGATACCATGTGACAACATGAACAAATGAATTCTCATAGCTTAAGGAAGGTTGCTACAAGAGGTCAACCCTCAATTCCATACCATAAAATCTAGAGCTTATTGAAACCCTGAAGATGCATAGGAAATACGAGAGTGAATATTCCTCAAACTAGAAAACCCATACAACTATACGATCGAAACCATAAAGAAGCCTGGAAAATATGAGTTAATATTTGGTGGTAGAATGTGTGTCATTGATAGACTTTTCTCAAGCTTTTTATAGTCTTTACTAGAGATTCTTGTCCATGTTGGAAGAAAATCCTAACAATTTTGGACTTATCTTCTATAGTGGATTAGGTAATTAAATCTCATAGTGGATTATGAGTAATATTTGGTCTCTTTCCGTACCGCTTTTCGGTAGGCAGTGGAGTAGACGGCCAACGGAGGTTGGCAGCATAGGCGGAGATGAGGTGGCGTAGGCGGGCGCCTAGGCAGAGCAATACCTAACAAGATATTTTGGCCAGTAAGATTTTGTAAGCATTATGGGTTTTGTTCACTTTTACAAAACAAAAACTTTATAAATCTTTGTTCTGCAACTTAGTTATGCATGAAACACCCTTAAAATATGCACATTATGCAAAAAAAAAAACAGTGGTAAAATAGTAAAAAATATTCAAAATATATCGACCGCCTAGGCGGTCTAGGCTGTAGGCGGACACTCTCCGCCACGCACCCGCCTACCGCCGTTTAGAACCTTGCTCATTATATCCTGACAAAGATATGGTTCATATCTTCTCCTTTTATTATGGCCTATAGGGCTTACAATTAGTATATAGTTAGTGTATTAGGGGGGAGGGACGCATTCTAGGAAACTTAACTGCAAGATAGAAGGAAACTGAGGGAGGCACCACCTTAGGAAACTTAACTGAAAGATAGAAGGAAATACATCTTATGGGGTTATTATCAATCCTCATATTGCACATATGGATCACAACAAACCTCCACAAGCTGCATACCACCTTGATGCATGGTGAACCTTTGTTGCTGTGCAAGCACACATATTTATGTTATGGTTGGAAACTCTCTAGTCTGAACTGAATTCATGAATATTTGAACCTAAGACCAATAGATTGTTGGTACTAGTGCAATGATTATTTAGGATCAAGTCATTATTAGGTAGGGTTTTTATTTGGTATGTAGGTATTGGTTAGTGACTGTACCAGGCTCCTATATTTTTCTTTGTGGAAGATGACAATAGTTGATTAATGAAATTGTTGGAGTTCCTTCCATGGTTGCTTGTGTATTGTATGATTGGGTGTATAATCCTACTTCTTAAGTGTGAAGCATGCAAAATGCAGTCTTTCAGAAAGGTGCGAAACCTTTTCTCTTCTATTTCCTCTTTTCTTGTCCACCATTGAATCCATCCCTAATGACTGTTTTTATACTACGGAAAGTCTTATTTTGCAGTTGCTGTTCAAACATAAATAATGGTTATCAAAACCAACCTTCCATACCAGCCTTGAAGCTTGTATACCTTAAACAACATCAAATTCAAAGCCTAAAACTCAGTTGTTGATTGAAGATTACCTCTTTTTAGCCCTAAAATATGATTGTGCAGTACATGCGATCCCCCCTTCATTCCATTGGAATATCTAAAAATAGTCTCCCAAATCAACTTCCTGAATTTTCTCTTCCTCCTACATATTTTTCCTCTACAACCGAAGCCAATTTAGCCAATTTTCATCCATGCACGACGGAAAGGCTTGCTACCTGCATCCTGGAGGATGCTAGTTTGAATCACTGAAACAACCTCCCCATATAAATAGGGGTAATGCTGCATACATCTTGACCCTCCCCATACCTTGCGTACGCGGCAGCCTCGTGGCACCGAGATGCCCTTTATCTGAAGTCAATTTCATATTTTCTAAAAATTGAAGTACAACATCGATTAAGTGGATGTTCGACATTACTTGTAGCCTTTACTTATGTTGTCAATACGATCCAAGTTAGAAACCATATCAAAATTTTAAAGAACTTTTACAAATCAGTGTATTGCTTGTGAACAAGAATGGCTATGGATGAGGAACAATATCATGACCTCTGAATGTCCACTTGATAAGGATGGGATCATCTGGGTATATTCCAGACTTTTACAGTTTAGAAATTCTTTTGAATTGCCATGCATTAATATTTCTTTTGTTTGATTTTTGAGACCACTACAACATGTAGAAGATAAAGGAGAAATCCTTCACGAGCTCTGCAAATTAAAAACTCCTATGTAAGATTCGTGCTCTTGGAGAGCATGAATTTGGTTATGTCATGAGCTTCAACTTCGGTCAGGGAGAGTAGTGCATCTAGTGAATGATGAAGATAATGATATTAAGTATATAATATTGAGGTTAAATTTGGTCAGATTTCCAGCACAAGCTCCTTAATATGACACATGCATTGTCAAGGAGGTTGATCTTACCCATTATATTGCCAAGAATATATGATTGCACCTCTCACAAATCTCATCCATTCCCAAGCTGGGTGTATGTGATACTATAATCCTCAAGTGTTACATCAAACCGTTTGTACTTTAGCATAGTTTAACAATATCCTATGTTACCTGGACTCGGGTACGGGTGTCGGGTACGGGTGTCGGGTACGGGTACATATCCAAGAGTCGGGTCCTTCAAACTCATAATTGAAGGACACACGGACTCGGCTAAAAAGGATCCAAATTTTGGGTATGGGTACGGGGATATGACTAAGGTTTCGTAAAAAGACAACATGTAATTATAAATTACTAGTAAACTTTACTCAACTAGTTGAATAAGTCCCTAAGGGACCGTCCCTTCAGCTCCCCTACTACTTAATTACCAGTCTATCATATTAAAATAAACTATCTACACCATTATCACATTAAAATAAACTATCTACGTCATTACCACATTAAAATAAACTATCTACTTCACTACCAGTCTTTCGATTGTCACCATGAAGGATCCGATTGTCACCATGGAGGATCGGATACGGATTCCATACCCATATCCATGTCCTAAAGGGTCGATGCGGGTACTTCTCCTTAAAGTGGAGAGTCCGGGTAACATAGACAATATCCACAAACTTTTCAAAAAATTCGCAAAAAATGCAAAACAGACATGATTTATTCGCTGATTCAAGAGTAAATCGTCAAATTCGCGAATAAAACACTAAATTTGCGTATAAGTTCGTTTTATTCGCTAATAAAACAGACCATTTCCCGTTTGCTCATTCATGAGCGGAAAATAAAATGTCAGACACTTCTGTCAATTGTCGACAATTCTTACCAATACTTCGGACAAGTAGGTGAACACGGTGGTGTAGGCGGAGGGGTTGAGGAGATGCCAGAGATGATTTTGTTTTGGAGATGGGACAAGGTATATTGGTTCAAAAGTGAAACCGTGAGGAAGAAGAAAGCTGTTTTCACTTGCACACTTATTATATGTTTAGTTTTGTACAGATCAAGGCTGTCCCTTACCATTCTCAAGGATGGAAACATTATGTGTAGTGTAACCATTGGTGAGCCATTTACTTTTTGCTATCTATATCTGTATTTCGTTACACATATATAATAGATGTAATAAACGTGTTTTCTTACCTTTTGTTTCCCTCCATTTCTTTTCCTTGACAAACATGTTGTCTTCTTATTTTGTTACATATATAGAATATATCACTGCACTTTTACCAAAATTTTGCCGAATTTTCAGGATTTTTGCCGAATTCCGAACCTTTCCACTTGGCCAATTTATTCTCGAAAACCGAACTTGGGACTGTGCCCTTCAGTAGCTTTCATTGCAGCCTTCACAAAGTTTAATTCTCTCAATGCTTTAACCACTTTTGTTGATCTATCTTGAGCTTATTGAGTTGCTAAGTTGCAACTGAGTATCTTGATATAGAGAAGAATTGACGAGTCAGGTCTCTGATGGTGCTTGATGGAGAAATATGCAGGGTCTGTTCCATTGAATTGGACTCATCTGGTGTCAAAGTTTTATATGTATGACTCACCAAAATGAAAATTTACCCTCATGTGGGACCCGAAGTATCCAAGGGAAAATCAGTCATATGCTAAAGACTTGGTAACCAATACTGGCAGAAGTTTAATTCTGCATGGACCCTGAGTTAGTAGAGGGCTGTTAAAAGGTAGATCTTTTAATAGGGCCTGACTGTTGCATATACTTAGGCCTCGTTTGGTTCGCGGAAAGGAATGGAAAGGAAATCAATTCCTTGGTATTTCCTTTCCTTTGGGAAATTATAATTCCCATCGATTTTCCTTTCCGATGTTTGGAAATGCCAAGAAAATTGGAAAGGAAAGTGAATACATCAAGATGGGAAAGTGATTTCTTGCTTGGATGGATGGAATCACTTCCCCCCCTAATTTCCCTTCCATTGGGAATCACTTTCCTTTCCTCCTCAATTCCTTTGGCACCCAAACGTAGTAAAGTAATGACTTTCCTTTCCCAACCCCACGATTCCGCGAACCAAACGAGGCCTTAGGGAGGTTTGGGTGCAATTTATCATATTAAGAATGACACGTCGATGAATGTCCCTTTGTTTTTTAATGATTCAATCCACTTCTCTATCTCCAGTTTGATGTATGCTATATTTGTATCATATCTTACATTTTTTTAAACATCATTATTATGTACAGATTATCATATCTGTCTCTAACAAATCCTTTTCCAGTGTGCAGTTCTATTCAGCTTCATATACAGAAGATCTTTGTCAAGTTATTGATCACGTTGCAACACGTTATCCTATGTCTAAAATATATGCTATTGGGTGGTCTCTTGGAGCAAACATTCTTGTCCGTTTCTTGGGTCAGGTACGAATCCTATTCAGAAATGCAATTTGGAGACTGCCTCTGGTCATGATTTCCTGTAGAATTTTATCTAATGACCTCTTTCCAATTTTACATTAATAGGACATTGAGTGTAAAATGGTAGTGGGTGGTGTGATGGTAATGGGTGACATTTGGGCCATTTAACTTAGGTTCCTGGAAACCCTCACAAGTAGTGGGTGTTTGGTGGGTGCAATAAAAGCGTGTTAGCACGAATGCCACATGGGCCATCCGAGTGCACATGGTTAAAGAAATCAATTCTAGAAGATGTGGTTATTAATTCTAGGTGAAACATGTTTATAGATATTGACTCCCAAGTTGGAAATAATGAATGTATGGCTCAGATTGGTATTGGCATGATTTGTTGCTAAATTAATTGGGTAACATCAATTGGTCAGTAAATCGGCCGCGTTTGTTTAGGAATGCGGCTAAGACGATGTTGGGAGTTATGCGAGGAGTTTTGGGACAAATATATTTGTTGAGAAAGTTCCTCAACTAGAGGTATTTGGTAACTTTATGCACCAAATGATTGGTGTTAGCACAATTTGTTGCTAAATTAATTGGGTATCATCAATTGGACAGTAAATGGTCCGTGTTTGTTTAGGAATGCGGCTAAGATAATGTTGGGAGTTATGTGAGGAGTTTTGGGACAAATATGTTGGTTGAGAAAGTTCCTCAACTAGAGGTATTTTGGTAACTTAACATGCACCAAATGATTGTAGCAAAAGCATCAATATGATGGTAACTGACCATTGAAATTCATCTGCACAAAAATTAATAAATACATGATTGAGGGGGTTTGGGGATCATTCACAATATCTCAAGCTAGCCTGAGGGATAGTAGCTCTTCTCTAGCTGGAATATATAGTTGTGGAAACAATGCAGATGAATTCAGTGCATGCAGGTTTTGACCCCTTGGCTGGCATGCAGGTCCTATTCAATCTTTGTCAAGGGTAGCATATTTAATTTGGTTTTCTACGTTCTTATTCATAATGTCATCAGCAATGCGTGCAAGTTGACTGTTATGTCTAATACATAGTCATTGTATCCACCTATATGGATACGTATCGGTTTTGGCATGTCTCGATCCAATATCAACCGCTACTGACCGATGCCTTCTTTGGGGGTATTTTTTTCGGTCAATTCAAAAGAAACATTTAACGAAAAAAAAAATTGAAAAATAGTGTCAGCTTGATGATTAAGTTGTGTCGAACGTTGACAATAATACAATATCTTATCGATAGAATGTAACCATTACTTTTTATCGAAGTTGTATACCTATAAATTTACAACATTCATTCATATTTCCATTCTAAACTATTTATTATGGTTGTACTATGTATAGAGGCAAGTAAATAAACAATAGTATCTAATTATCTATTGCATGTGAAATATTACTCCATCGAAAACCAAGGTTCTAAACGGCGGTACGAGTGCACGGTGGAGAGCCTGCCTACCTCCTAGGCGCTTGAAATATTTTGGGCATTTTTACTATTTACTTTTTGTGTGTGCATAATATGCATATTTTAGGGATGTTTTATGCATAACTAAGTTGTAGAACAAAGATTTATAAAATTCCAGTCTTGTAAAAGTGAACCATAGGTCAATAATACTTGAAAAACTATTTTGCCAAAAATTCTAGTTAGGTATTGCTCGCCTAGGTGCCCGCCTACTCCCCCGCCAACGGAAGAAGCGACGTGGAGAGCGGCTACCTAGCGCCTAGGCGGCCACTTCAATCGCCATTTAGAACACTATCTAAAACTATCGAGAAACAACATACAATATATTAAATTATATCTAAATGTATCAAAATTTTCCCAGAATTTTAAAATACATTTTTATTATTTTTGGCTTTCCGAAACGAAGAACCCTGTGCAAAACTGCCGCTACCGACGATACCAATACACATAGGGATACCGATATTTCGAACCTTGGTATAATACCACACTTCAGGCATCAACCCAATTTGCATTGCCCGTTTGGGACCAATATGGTACTGCCCACCTCGGGTTTTGCCTGGAATGAACATCGACATGACCCAATAGAACCTGCTTGTACCTTTAGCCCAAAATGATGTAAATGAACAAAATTATTGGAAATTCATTGCTAGTTAATTAGGAAATTATCAGTTGAAGAATGGATTAGTGTGTACGAACTGGGCTAGAGTGTTATTGGAATTTACAAGAAAGGATTTCTGGGACAATTATCTCAGTGGAATAAATTCCTCAAATTGGATTTTTTTGGTAATTTCACATGCATTGAAGTGATTGTTATAAATGCAACATGATCAAGGGCTTTGATTACTGCTTATTGGACCACAGTAAGTTGTTTGGCTAGAAATTCATGATTGAACGGGTTCGGAGGTTCTCTGGATGATGTCTCAAGCTAGACGAAAGATGAACCCAGTTGTCTGGTATCTCAAGAAAACTAATGTCAGGGCCTCTCAACTAACTTGTCCAATTCATTGAATTGAAGATCATGGATAGCAATTCCAATTTCTATGCCATTGGTCGACAGTTGACACACCTTCAAGTCAATGAATTTGAATTCCCCATTCCATTTGTATGGTTGGCTTGAATTGTGGGTACAGTCATCTTTTTGTGAGGTGAAAGCAGCTCCAACGAGTGAATTCTGATTCCTCTGCTTCTGCATACAAAGTGGGATTTGAGTTTCCTGAGTGAATTTTTTACACTGTAAATCTTCAATTTACTTATTTTTCAACTCATGGAAAGTCCAACTCACAGTAACCAAACAGGCCCTAAATGTCAAAGATGAATTACCAATGACTATAATATATCAGTTCGTCAATGGTTGAAGGAATTTATTTTTCAAAACTTACCATGCATTTAAATGAAGGTTGTTATTCTGTAACTGATCCATATTTGTGTTGGATTATGCAATTTTTGTATTTTTCTTTGGTGCAGACGTCTCACAATTGTCCTCTCTCGGGGGCTGTATCCTTATGTAATCCCTTTGATTTGGTGAGTGCGGATGAGGACTTCCGCAAGGGATTCAATAACATTTATGATAAAGCCCTTGCTAGGGCTCTGCGAAAAATCTTCAGGAGGTATCTTTTGTTCACATTTGTATTGTATTTAACCTAAACTATCAAGTGATAACAATGTTATTTGCAGGATAATTTCCATGTTTTCTCATTCTTTTTTGATCTTCAGACACAGTCTTTTGTTTGAAGGCATCGAGGGTGATTACAATATTTCTTTGGCAGCTAATGCGAGGACTATAAGGGAATTTGATGACGGATTAACCCGCGGTATGCATCATCCTAACATTTTGAACTTGTGCATACATACTTTTCTATCAGTCAGTAACCGCTCTTGTGATGCTTGCCAGTGTCATTTGGTTTCAAGTCGGTGGATGATTATTACTTGAACTCTAGCAGTAAATATTCCATTGAGCATGTGCGTGTACCTCTATTCTGCATACAGGTAACTTGGACATATTTCTAACTTTTGTGATTCTTCTTCTTGAAAGGCATTATTCTGACAGTTTTAGTCGGTGTTCAAGGTGTTTTCCTTTATGATAGCCAAATTTGATGCTCATTTTTTTTCCATTAAGTATGACACATATGAAATTTATGCATCATTGGATGACTTATATTTTATATATATATATATATATATATATATATATATATATATATATTGGAAGAAGGTACTTGTTATATATAAAAATTTAAGGAGTCTACAAGGCAGATCTTGGTGGAAACTTAAAATTCTCCATCACTTTTACATCAAAATCGATATTGTGTATCACCCCAATAGTGGACGTAATCACCAACTCAAAAATTATATTGTTTTTTTTCTTCCATATATGCCAGACCGCAGCCGCCAGGCGAATCTTTGCTGTTTTGTACCACTGAGGGCCCCGATTCCTTTCGGCTATGATATCTGCCACTTCCTCTCTCCAACTTCGGACGCCATGAGTCTATAAGCTGAGCTGAGAACAATGATGTTGCCAAACGGATGATGAGAAGGAACATCTAAAGAATAAGTGCTCTATAGATTCATGATCTTGCTTGCATAACTCGCACAAAGGTGACGGAATCTGCACACCAAATTTCACTAGACGGTCCCGAGTAAGCAACTTTCCAAGACAAAGTTTGTACAAGCAAAATTGCATTTTAGAGGCCACCCCTTTGGTCCACACCATATGAGATAGCTCCATGGGAGGGTGAACCTCCCTAATTGACGCGTACACGATCGATTGGGGAAAGGTATGCTGACCAGTGTCCGTCCACACCCATCGGTCCCCATCCGTACTCTCAGTATCTACCTGGATCGCTTCAATCTCCTGTCGAAACTGTCTCGTCATAGGGTGAAGGTCCGCACGCCACACACCCTCCCGAAGAATAGCACTTACCCGGGCCCTCCTCCCTGCCGTTGGCATCGCTTGCCTACCAACTCGATCTGCCAAGCTCAGATAGTTGATCCAAGGATCCCACCACAGGTCAGTAGTCTCTCCGTTTGAAATTGATCTGGAGATAAGCTCCTTCAAAGTAGTCCGATGGGAGAGGGTTCTTCCAAGTCACAGAGTCATTGCTGTTGGCTCGGATCTCCCAAAAGGACTAGTCCTTCATGTATCTCCCCTTCATCCACATCGCTTATAAGGAATTCTGGGCGAGAAATCGCCAAGCTTGTCTCACCCCCGCAGTATCACGCAGGGTCCGCAAAGACTGTAGGCTGACACCTCCCTCTTCCCGGGGTCTGCATAGAGTCGTCTACCCAATAGAGTGTAGGCCTCCTCTCTATATAAAGTTGGCACAGAGTCTTTCAATCTTGCTAATGGTCGCAGACGGCAACATGAGAGTCTGCAACCAGAATCGGACAATGGCATACTATGTTACCTGGACTCGGGTACGGGTGTCGGGTACGGGTACATATCCAAGAGTCGGGTCCTTCAAACTCATAATTGAAGGACACACGGACTCGGCTAAAAAGGATCCAAATTTTGGGTATGGGTACGGGGATATGACTAAGGTTTCGTAAAAAGACAACCTGTAATTATAAATTACTAGTAAACTTTACTCAACTAGTTGAATAAGTCCCTAAGGGACCGTCCCTTCAGCTCCCCTACTACTTAATTACCAGTCTATCATATTAAAATAAACTATCTACACCATTATCACATTAAAATAAACTATCTACGTCAATACCACATTAAAATAAACTATCTACTTTACTACCAGTCTTTCGATTGTCACCATGAAGGATCAGATTGTCACCATGGAGGATCGGATACGGATTCCATACCCATACCCATGTCCTAAAGGGTCGACACGGGTACTTCTCCTTAAAGTGGAGAGTCCGGGTAACATAGATGGCATAGATGACGGATCGAACTAACTCGATGCGTCCTCCAAAAGATAGGCTCTGAGCATGCCACCCCTCCAACCGTCTCTGAGCATAGTCAACTAGACTCTGGCATTCGGACTCTCTGGCGTAGTTGATAGATAACGAGATTTCCAGATATTTGACCAGTAGCTCCCCCTTCTCAATCCCAAGAAGCATCGCCTTCTCTTCCTTCTGCTGACAGTGCTTGTTGAAATAGGCCATACTCTTGTCCTTGTTCAGCTGCAGACCCGTCAGTGAACCAAACCGTTCCATGACCCCGTTCAAAGTCATAATTCCATGCCGCGAAGGGACCAGAAAGACCAGCAGGTCATCCGCATATATAAGATGGATACCTGAGGAGGCACCCGTTTGTACAGTGGGGTGATCTGGCCTCTATAAACCGCCACGTCCAAGAGCGATGTGAAAAACTCCATGACCAAGATGAAGAGGTATGTTGATAGCGGATCTCCTTGCCGAAGTCCTCTGGAACTGCCGAAGAAGCCATACGGTTGACCCCTGACAAGGACATAGAAAGAGTGGAAATGCAGACCCGAACCCTATCCACCCAAGTACGATTAAAACCCATAGCAAGCATAATGTGGCAGACGAACTCCCTATTGACAGAGTCATATGCCTTCCTCAGATCCAGCTTGACACAAACTTTATCTCCTCCCAGTTTGTTGAAGTCTCGGATCAGCTCATGGGCAAGAAGACTGTTATCAGCAATAGACCGTCCCTTCACAAAAGCCGCTTGGTTACTGTACACCAGGCCATGCATAATAGGACGAAAATCACTAAGAGACGTCGCTCCTTCCTTCTTCGGTATAAGTGTCAGAAAAGTATGGTTGAGCTCCTTAAGCAGCTTGCCGTTGTCAAAGAAATCTCGGACGATCTCCAGCATCTCCTCCTTCAGAATATCCCAATGGACTTTAAAGAACCGACTCCCAAAACCATTTGGACCAGGAGATTTATTCGGATCCGCATGACGAACAATAGCTTCAATCTCCTCCATAGTCACTGGTGCCAGAAGAACATTGTTACCTCGAGGGGTAACCAGCCTCTTGCAAACAATTCCGAAAAGTCAGATAGATAGGTAGTTTGATTGTAAAGCTCAGTATAGTACCTGACTGCTTCTTCCTGTAGTGTAGTAGCGTTAACTACCTCTTGGCCATCAATCTCGAATAGTTTAAAGATATGATTACGATGTTGACGGGCCCGGATGATATAATAGAAGAACTTGGAGCACTTGTCGCCGTCCCGCAGCCAACTGCACTTGGCTCGTAGGGCCAGTTCGATCTCTTCCAGAATTCGTAGCGTCCCGACTTCCTTACACAGGTCTTGCTCCGCCGCTGCCAGGTCGCTATTGAGAATGTCCTCCTGCAAAGCAATATGTGCCTCCTGAAGTTGGTCCTCCTTATCAGCGAGAAGGGTATGACGGGAACCTTTCGTTTAGAGTTTCAAACCCGCATTCACCCGCTTCAGCCTCTGGACTATGCGGGATTTCCCTCAACGGGATAGCCCTAACCCGCCTAGAACACTTCCGCGTAGCCCGGCATACAGCTCCAATTGTTGTTGTACCTGAAAGGACGTGCCTTTTGGGAGACTACCGGCATAGATGGATACGAACTGACGAATGATCACTCGTGCCAGCTGGGAGGCACTCGGCGACCACATCCGGGAACATGGTAAACCACTCCCGATTCCCAAAAACACGATCGAGTTTGCAAGCAACTCGTTTGTGGGTAGCCTTATTATGCCAAGAACAGATGTGACCGGTTCTCTCCACTGCCTGCAAGCCCGATCGCAGAAGTCAATTTTGAAAATTTTGCAGTACTCCGTCTGGGACACGCCGACTGTCACTCCCCGAGTCGGCAACGTTCGTCCCCGATGTTAATTTTGCCGATTCGATCGTCCTCGCTAAGGCGTAATGCCGCACAAGCCTGGAGTTGCGCTCGTGCAAGGCAAGATGACAAGTTCTCAAACGGTTATCTTTTGATTTTGATATTAATACGCCAAGTCGAAACTTCACAAATCACATCAGAATATAAGACACAGTATAGGAAGATAGAAATGCTTTTCATTCATAGCTTACAACGAAGTGCAAGTCGTAATTTACATTGGATGCCGTTGCGGCTACATTGATTGAAAACAGAAAGAAATACATTCGACAAGTTGCCTGAACTACGCTTGCCGTCCCATACATTCGCCCTTTATACATAAGCCGTCGACTTGAATTGGCTTCAAAATACTTCAGCATAGGAAGAGCTTCAAAACGCCTCTCCGCACTTCAGCTTCGTTTTAGGTTGGAGCGCCCGTCGCACCTGGGGAAATTGGGGGAGGGGATTAGCACACTTGCTAAGTGGACGAGACGAACCAACTCGTCTAAACCGACTCTGATTGTTAGGGTTGGCATGCTTTAGAGTTGTCTTTCTATTAGAACTAAATGAATTCAGTTCATATTCGATAGCCGTCTTTGAGTAATAAAGCATACAGTATAACATCGCAGTTTTCATATTTCTTACCACGACCGTGCTCGTCCCTGCATGAAAACGGAGATAATATTTACCCTGCATAAGACAATAGGTGAGCATGAAACTATCTTATATGCGGTCATTGGTGCTACGCACCACTAGGGACTTAATCGAAGTTGGCATGCGACGCTACCCTTTCAGCCTAGGTTGCAAGCCTTACTGAAGGTCCCGCATTCATCGTGCCGAAGCACGATAAATTATTCCCCCTAGGACGAATCGATTCCGATGCCCCGGATACCGTTTCGAGGAAACGAACTTGTGCACAAGCTGTCCATGACCATGCCTATGTGCGAACAATTTAATGCATGCAAACCATTTTGTATAGCGCGGACAGTATCCAACGACATTATCATTTGCGGCAACTCATGCATCGATTCATTTTCCCCGAAGCCATACACTCGATTTAGCGTCCCGTAGGCACCAAATTGTCCGAGGCATCATAACCCATGTTCAACGTTTCATAATATTTTGCAGCACTTGAAATAGTCTATCATTTTCTGTAACCTTAAACTTTCTGGTTTATGTGAAAAACTTGTATTTGTAAATCGATACGTTTTTCCCGAGTTCTTGACTTAGTGGATTGGCATGCAATTAACTTGGCATCGTTCGATTTGAATGGATTCGAAGCAAGGAATAAGTTTGCGGGACAGAATAGAAAAGAAGGCCGAATCACCCACCGATTACTTGGCTTCGTGCAGGTCGTCGAAGCGCTACGCAACGTCAATCCTTAGTTACGCGAGCTCCTGCAATGCATCAACACTTTGTTAGATTTCCTTCTTTTCCCCTTGCATCGAAATTTGTAATTGCATCCTTGAAAACGACGCGAAAGCACTTCAATCAAGCCCAGCGGCAAAGCTCCAAGAAAACCATACAGCGGTCCGGTCCCGTCGAAGGGACTCTTATAGAGAGCTCGCGCGCCGAGACGCAGCCCGCTGCATCTAGGACTTGTTCCAGCAGAAGTCATTCCATTAGTTGGATCGATTCTCGTATCTTCCGTCCAAATCGAATTGAATCGATGCCGCAAGGCGTTATCGTCTACCAAGCTTAGCGATCGAGTCAGATGGCCATCTAAGTTCCCGGCCGATCTGACTCGGCGCTAGCATATTATGAAGTTCCGTCGCCTATCGAAAGCGGGGCGCTACATAATATACCACTAAGAAAAAGTTTCGTCCCGAAACTTAAGAACAAGGGTCGGACCTTAATTTAGACGAACAACGCAGGGTACTTCTCTTTCATCTCCGCCTCCATCTCCCACGTCGACTCCTCGACTGTATGGTTCCGCCAAAGCACGCGGATCAAGGACATCGACCGATTTCGTAGCACCTTTTCCTTGCGATCCAAAATTTGAATAGGCTCCTCCGAGTAAGACAAGTCAGTACGTAGCTCCAACTGATCGAAGCTAACCACATGACTTGGATCGTGCACGTATTTTCGAAGTTGTGAAACGTGGAAAACATCGTGCACATCAGCTAAGGCAGGAGGTAGTGCGATCCGATAAGCAACCGTCGCAACTCGCTCAATGATCTCGAAGGGGCCTACAAATCTCGGGCTCAACTTGCCTTTAACGCCGAACCGCATCACTCCGCGCATGGGCGTTACTTTCAGAAACACATGGTCCCCGGCCAAGAATTCTAGCGGTCGTCGACGAAGATCTGCGTAGCTCTTTTGTCGACTTTGAGCGATGCGGAGTCTATCTCGAATCAAGCGGACCTTTTCGACGGCCTGCTCCACCAGTTCCGGTCCAAGCACTTGTCGCTCTCCGACTTCATCCCAGCATATCGGCGAACGGCACTTCCTCCCGTAGAGCGCTTCGTATGGAGCCATCTGAATGCTCGACTGATAACTGTTGTTATACGCAAACTCCGCAAGCGGCAAATGCGTATCCCAACTAGTCTTTAGGTCGATCGCACACAGACGCAACATATTTTCTAAGATCTGATTGACCCTCTCCGTCTGACCATCTGTTTGGGGATGGTACGCCGAACTAAAGTTCAGTTTGGTCCCCATCGCCGCTTGGAGGCTCGTCCAGAAACGCGATAGGAATCGCCCGTCTCTGTCCGAAATTATTGAGGCCGGCACCCCGTGCAGTCGAACAATCTCATCGACGTAGATTTGCGCTAACCGATCGACGCTCCATCCTACTTTAATTGCGATGAAGTGAGCCGACTTGGTCAATCTATCAACAATGACCCAAATCGCGTCATTCCCCCGCGGCGTCTTCGGAAATCCCACAATGAAATCCATCGAGATATTGTCCCACTTCCACTCGGGAATTGCGATGTTCTGCAGCTCTCCGCCGGGCCTCTGGTGTTCCGCCTTCACCTGCTGACACGCCATGCATTGCGATACGAACGTAGCCACGTCTTTCTTCATGCCGTGCCACCAAAAGTTTGTGCGCAAGTCCTTGTACATCTTGGTGCTCCCAGGATGTTACGAGTACTTCGCATAATGCGCCTCCGTCAGAATTTCTTTTCTGAGTTCGGCAGTTTCAGGAATGCAGAGCCTTCCCTTTAATCGCATCGTCCCGTCTCCGTCTTCCGCAAAGTCAGTCGCCCTTCCCGTTGAAATCAGCTCGCGCATCTTCTTCAGGAATGAGTCGTCCTCCTGTGCGGTCTTTATCTTGCTAAGCAGGCTCGATCCTAACTTCAGTTGAGCTAGGTGCAGGTGTCGATACTCAATTCCGAGTTCGATACCCATCGCTTCAAGGTCTCGCCGTATTTCCTTGTTTATGGCCAGTGTTCCTATAAACATTCTGCTGAGTGCGTCGGCCACCACGTTTCCCTTGTCCGGCGTATACTCGATCGTTAGCTCGTAATCTTTTATGAGTTCGAGCCATCGTCGCTGTCGTAGGTTGAGTTCTCGTTGCGTAAACAAGTACTTCAGGCTTTTATGATCTGTGTAGATTCTGCATGCCACACCATAGAGGTAGTGCCGCCATAACTTCAACGCAAAGACGATCGCCGCCAATTCTAGGTCGTGCGTCGGGTAGTTTTTCTCGTGCTGCTTCAACTGCCGTGAAGCGTAGGAGATGACTTTGTCTCTCTGCATGAGTACGCACCCGAGGCCAGTTCCCGACGCGTCGCTGAATATTTGAAAGCCTTCTGGACCGTCTGGAAGTGCAAGGATTGGAGCTGAGACGAGCCGTTGCTTCAACTCTTGGAAGCTGGATTCACAGTCGTCGCTCCATTCAAATACTACTCCCTTCTGGGTGAGGCGAGTCAGAGGCGACGCTAGTTTTGAGAAGCTTCGCACGAATCTACGATAGTAGCCCGCTAAGCCCAGGAAACTTCGAATGTCGCTAGCCGAGGCAGGTCGTTTCCAATCCACCACCGCATCAATCTTCTTTGGGTCCACCGCGACACCTTCGGCAGAGATTACGTGCCCGAGAAATGTCACGCTACTCATCCAGAACTCGCACTTACTCTGCTTGGCATATAGTTTGTTTTCACGCAGAATCTGCAGTACCGTCTTCAAATGTTCCGCGTGCTCTTCCCGATTCTTTGAGTAGACAAGGATATCGTCGATGAATACGACTACAAATTTATCGATTTGAGGTCGGAAGACTCGGTTCATCAGATCCATGAAAGCGGCCGGGGCATTCGTCAAACCGAACGGCATGACGAGGAATTCGTAATGACCATATCGAGTGCGGAAGGCAGACTTCGATACGTCGTCGGACTTGATCTTCAGTTGATGATAGCCTGAGCGAAGATCGATTTTTGAAAATACTGACGCGCCTTGCAGTTGGTCAAACAAGTCGTCGATTCGCGGCAAAGGATACTTGTTTCGCACGGTCGCCTTGTTGAGTTTCCGATAGTCGATGCATAGCCGCAACGACCCATCCTTCTTCTTTACAAACAATACGGGAGCTCCCCACGGAGAGACGCTAGGGCGAATAAATCCGCGGTCTAGCAACTCTTGTAATTGCACCTTCAGCTCCTTCAGTTCTGCTGGAGCCATTCGGTAAGGCGCCTTTGATATCGGCCGTGTATCCGGAAAGGTGTCGATGCTGAATTCAATTTCTCGATCCGGCGGCATCCCGGGCATCTCGTCAGGAAAAACGTCGGGAAAGTCTGCCACAACATCAGTCTGCATTGTGTTTGTATTATCCGTCCGCGTGTCTCGAACTGATGCCAAGTATCCCGCGCAGCCGGAACGCAGCATACGCCTTGCCGAGATTGCCGATACCATCATCGCCGTCTTCGAGGCCGTACCGTACGAATATGAGAACTCTGTCTCGCCCGGAAGACGAAACACCACTCTCTTCTCCGCGCACTCGATCGTTGCACGACAAGCGCCCAACCAATCCATGCCCAGGATTATGTCGTAATCTTTGATGTCTAGCACGACGGCATCCAAGGATAGATATCTTCCCCCGACGCAAACGTGGCCATCCCTACAAATAAAGTTTGCAGGCATATCGACTCCCGACGGAGTGCTAACGCTAATATTTATATCTAGTAATTGCATGGTTATTTTATTTTCTTTCGCATAATCAGTAGATATAAAGCTATGCGTCGCACCCGAATCGAATAGGACTCGAGCAGGTATATCTTTGTAGAGTAATATACCTGTTACAACCGTATCGGACGCGTACGCCTCGTCCCGAGTTAATGCATAAACTCGGCCTTGAGCCCCATGGCGTTGATTCTGTTGATTGACGGGCACCGTATTTGCGCCATGCAGTGTCGGCGCTTTATGCGGATTCGGAATGTTCCTTGGTGGGTTATGTTGATTCTGAACATTCTGCGGGCAAAACGTTGCTACGTGGCCTACCACGCCACACTTGAAGCATGTTCTCAGTCTACAATCGGGTTCTCGATGCCCGCGCTTACCGCATCTATTGCAGTGTGGTCCGCCATGGCCTCGGTTATCAAATGTGTTTGGACGTTTAGATATTCCCGATCCCCCGGCGTCGTTAGGACGCTTGTTGAAGTTGTTACGAACGACAGGCACGGCCCTTTGTGACATACGGCCAAAGATTCGCTCACTATCAAGTGCGGCTTCGTAGGATTCACGATAAGTTTGGCATCGTTGGTTCATGACGTCCCTACGCAGTTCTTCGTTGAGGCCTTGCTGAAAACGCTCGCACCATTCTTCTTTGTTGGGCAGGAAGGCGCCGACAAATTTTGCAAGTTTCGAGAAGCTTGCATCATAATCTTCAACACTCATATTCCCCTGCCTCAACATCATGAACTCATCCGCCTTCTGTCGACGGATGGTGCGAGGAACGTACTGCTCAAGGAAGGCTGTCTTGAACATTTCCCAAGAAATCTTTTTGTTGGAATCGGTTTCACAGATCTCTTGTTTCTTCGCCGCCCACCAGTCATGTGCTCTTAGTTGTAACTGCAGCGCCGCACAGGCCACCCTCTGGGACCCTTCGATGCAGAGGAGATCGAACAAGTCCTCCATCTCTGCGAGCCATCCTACATCACGTCGGGCTCTGCTCGGCCGTTGAACTTTGGCGGGTTCATTTTGCGAAACTCCTTCACTTTGAACATGGAAGGAGAGTTCATCATTTGCGGGGAGCCATCTTCCTCCTCGTCTTCTTCTTGATCACCTTGCTTTTCCTCGGGCTCTTCGTCCGTCGTCTTGGTATTGCCCGCCATTCTGCTCACTATCTGAGTCAGGGCATTCATCTGTTTTTGTTGCGCCTCAAATTGGGCTTTGAATTGTGACTGAAGCTGTTGCTGCTGTAGTTCCATCAACTGTAGCATCTTCTCCATAGTCGTCTCGCTAGGGCCAGTGCTTTTTGTGCTCGACGTACTATTTACGGTTTGGGTTGTTGGGCCAGCGATTTTCTTATCTCGCTTAGTCATTCCTACAAACAGTGTAAACCCGTTAGTATTTTTCAAAAAAATATCTACGGGCTTACCTGTATGGAACTTGTATTTCACGCAGCATGCCGACAAGCATTCAATCAAGCCATCGCAACGGACATTCCAACAATGAAACATCTTTCGAAAATTCGAGGAAACATAACTGTGCTCTGATACCAATTTGTCACGCCCCGAGTCGGCAACGTTCGTCCCTGATGTTAATTTTGCCGATTCGATCGTCCTCGCTAAGGCGTGATGCCGCACGAGCCTGGAGTTGCGCTCGTGCAAGGCAAGATGACAAGTTCTCAAACGGTTATCTTTTGATTTTGATATTAATACGCCAAGTCGAAACTTCACAAATCACATCAGAATATAAGACGCAATATAGGAAGATAGAAATGCTTTTCATTCATAGCTTACAACGAAGTGCAAGTCGTAATTTACATTGGATGCCGTTGCGGCTACATTGATTGAAAACAGAAAGAAATACATTCGACAAGTTGCCTGAACTACGCTTGCCGTCCCATACATTCGCCCTTTATACATAAGCCGTCGACTTGAATTGGCTTCAAAATACTTCAGCATAGGAAGAGCTTCAAAACGCCTCTCCGCACTTCAGCTTCGTTTTAGGTTGGAGCGCCCGCCGCACCTGGGGAAATTGGGGGAGGGGATTAGCACACTTGCTAAGTGGACGAGACGAACCAACTCGTCTAAACCGACTCTGATTGTTAGGGTTGGCATGCTTTAGAGTTGTCTTTCTATTAGAACTAAATGAATTCAGTTCATATTCGATAGCCGTCTTTGAGTAATAAAGCATACAGTATAACATCGCAGTTTTCATATTTCTTACCACGGCCGTGCTCGTCCCTGCATGAAAACAGAGATAATATTTACCCTGCATAAGATAATAGGTGAGCATGAAACTATCTTATATGCGGTCATTGGTGCTACGCACCACTAGGGACTTAATCGAAGTTGGCATGCGACGCTACCCTTTCAGCCTAGGTTGCAAGCCTTACTGAAGGTCCCGCATTCATCGTGCCGAAGCACGATAAATTATTCTCCCTAGGACGAATCGGTTCCGATGCCCCGGATACCGTTTCGAGGAAACGAACTTGTGCACAAGCTGTCCATGACCATGCCTATGTGCGAACAATTTAATGCATGCAAACCATTTTGTATAGCGCGGACAGTATCCAACGACATTATCATTTGCGGCAACTCATGCATCGATTCATTTCCCCGAAGCCATACACTCGATTTAGCGTCCCGTAGGCACCAAATTGTCCGAGGCATCATAACCCATGTTCAACGTTTCATAATATTTTGCAGCACTTGAAATAGTCTATCTTTTTCCGTAAACCTTAAACTTTCTGGTTTATGTGAAAAACTTGTATTTGTAAATCGATACGTTTTTCCCGAGTTCTTGACTTAGTGGATTGGCATGCAATTAACTTGGCATCGTTCGATTTGAGTGGATTCGAAGCAAGGAATAAGTTTGCGGGACAGAATAGAAGAGAAGGCCGAATCACCCACCGATTACTTGGCTTCGTGCAGGTCGTCGAAGCGCTACGCAACGTCAATCCTTAGTTACGCGAGCTCCTGCAATGCATCAACACTTTGTTAGATTTCCTTCTTTTCCCCTTGCATCGAAATTTGTAATTGCATCCTTGAAAACGACGCGAAAGCACTTCAATCAAGCCCAGCGGCAAAGCTCCAAGAAAACCATATAGCGGTCCGGTCCCGTCGAAGGGACTCTTATAGAGAGCTCGCGCGCCGAGACGCAGCCCGCTGCATCTAGGACTTGTTCCAACAGAAGTCGTTCCATTAGTTGGATCGATTCTCGTATCTTCCGTCCAAATCGAATTGAATCGATGCCGCAAGGCGTTATCGTTTACCAAGCTTAGCGATCGAGTCAGATGGCCATCTAAGTTCCCGGCCGATCTGACTCGGCGCTAGCATATTATGAAGTTCCGTCGCCTATCGAAAGCGGGGCGCTACACCGACCTCCCACTTTTGCGTGATTGAAAAGTAGGGCGTTAAAGTCTCTCATCAGCTGTAGCGGCACATGGACTCAGCTGCAACACTGATTTGAAGAATCTCCTTCCATAAAGCTTTCCGCAGCTTCCTATCGTTGTTGTCATATACCGCTCCCAAGATGAAAGCTATCCCCCCTTTATTAGTGAAAGACACGGCAATCAGCTGATCTGACAAATGAATTACCTGTCCAGTCCTGCTTTTACTATCCCAGCTCACCTAGATACGCGCCACGCCTCCTATCTTCAAGTTATGAATATGACACCACTGATGTTGGGTCCTCCGTTGTAGCAGTCTAGGAGACTTAATTTTAGTCTCTAGTAGTGCCACAATGGAGCAAGCTTCTCTCCTCAGAACCTCTCTGATCTCTTTCCATCTCTCTATCGCACATGTCCCTCGTACGTTCCAAGCTAATATAGACATTTAATATCCAGGGAAGGGTCCCTCAACATCTCCAGAGCCGCCATTAGGAAAAATAGCTGTGCCTTTCGGAGAAATCTCAAGGGGTGGGCTAAACCCGCTGGGATTCCCTCCATTGTCACAATAGTCTTTCCATCTGGGGTTAGTTACACACAGGTCAGAGTTGTCCGTAGTCAGAATCCCTATCACCTCCTGCCCTCCATCCTCTCTTGGAAGAATTGTCCGACGCTTCCTGCTTGTGCTCTTCTCCGTCTGATGGGTACGGTCTGCCGTCACCTTCTTTCAGCCATGCCCTCCCGGACGGCCTAAGGACTTGTTACGTCTGGACTGGAAAACAATAGTCTGTCCGGGATTGAATCCACGTACAACAGCAGTAGTACTCTCTCCGCTCTTTCCTAATGTCTGGCCATCTCTCTCCATCTCCATTCTAGCCCTGGTTCCCGCCTCAGGGTCCTGTTGGCCACCAGCATTAGTCATTTCTCCACGAGGCTGTATCACCCGATCCACCCATTGAGAGAAAGGATTAGCCTGGGTTGTATCAGCCCCCCTGCACTAGGTTGGACCCTCTCCATCATAGAAGTGGACGCCTCCTGTGGACAAAGTACTCCACTACCTGTATGTAGTCCTCTTTATCTCCAGGGGTATTTGTAATGTCCCGCTCCGCACGGCGCATTACGCTGAGACGTTGACTCAAAGAGTCGCATTGACCGAATGAAATGTATCGATGCGAATCGATACGAGAGTTACGTTGTCCCAAGCAATACATCGAACTAAGTCGATGCGAAGAGTTACATTGTCCCAAAGAATGCATCAAGTTGAATCGATGCGAAGCACTGCATTGCTCCGAAGGATAAGTGCGTTGAGTCGGCTCGAAGATTCTAAGAAATCGAATCGACCCAAGGCGCAAGTCCGAATCGATGCAAGTATTGATTTTAGTTGGTTTCATGTGCAGGCTATCCGTTTACGCTAAAATATTAGAGGTCGATATTTTGCCTCATTCGCAACGGGTCCTCAAAACCAAATCACCGTCTCGCAATGGGCTGGGACTGGGCACGATAGGCCGGAATCAATCGAGTAGTTCAATGAAACAAGAAGTGCTCGAATGGCTAAGTCAGAAGATTTGGCCGTGCAACAAAGTTATGAAATCGAGCCGCATCGGCTCGGCCAACAACAAGGCGTATCGGGTTAAGGTGGGAGGACGGACTCTTCTTTTTTACTTCTTCATGCCTAAGTAAAAATGTATCATTGTATGCTAAGTTAACCTATCGACGCCACGGACGTGGTCCAATCGGAAGATAAATCATAGTGTGTGTCGAACACTAGTTAGAACAATTGAAATGAAACGTGCATCAAATGCACGAGTCGCTATGGAATACTGGATATCGCAAAGGCGAGCGCCTCGGTGCGCAAGCCACAAGAACATGGGATAACTGTATTCGGCGAGTGCTTTCGTGCACGAGCCATTCCGTTCCTTCGCGCACGAGTTAGAAAGGCTAGCACATGCGCCATAGCGTGCAAGCCACGAACATTGAACATTAAGGCTAAGAACATGGAATTACGGTATCGAGGCGTGCATCGCATGCATGACTTGAAGAAATGAGAACAATCATGTCAAAGCGTGCCTACGTGCATGAGAATCAGAAAAGATGGCTTCGTTGCGAAGAGAACAATTGTGGCATGAAGGTAACGGAACTGTCAGATGTGACATGGTGCCTCGAAAAGTGTTCGGAACCTTCGGGTCGTTCGGTTGACGAACATTGAGTTGAGGCATGATGCCATTGAACATTGAAACGAAGTATGGAATGTGAGAACATAGAAAGTTAATGGGAGAAATACGAGATGATAAAGTCTGAGTCTCGGACTCAAGACTATGTTTGGTTGTTTGAATAATAGTGCGTTGTATGGTCGAATGTACTTGAGAAAATGATGAGATAATCTCCCGTGCATGGGTGTTTCCTTCGAACGGTTTGCGCCGGGGCACCGGGACCGTTCGGCCTAGGAGGGATATAATCTTTGAGGGGCGCACATCCGTAAGACGATTAGCGACCGCTTAGCGAGATGTGAAAAGCCGCAAATAATGGTATGCAACGGAAGCTCTCCGTAATTGGGATAGCAACCCACTACGAGAGGCGCCGGGCTACCCAATTTAAGAAAGAAAAGAAAGAAAGAAAAGAAAGAAAGAAAAGAAAAGAGAAACCTTTAGTCCATTCTGGCGCGGATACGCTAATGACCTTCATATAGTTAAGGAACGATGGGTTGAAAGTGCAGGCACGTATGTATCCTGCACACATAGATCCTACATAGAGAACACTTATAACATGACAGGGAAGGAATGGGGCGTATTCACCTTGCGTCGGTGTAAGGGCGAGTGTGTCTATGTTGGTAAGAAGTCGCGCCACGAAACAAACACGAGATTGCTTGTCTGCTTGCCTATTCAATTCGAATAACATGCTTTACCGTTTTCGAATATGCCATAAAATCAACCCTAAGGAGAATATAACAAGATCATAAGCTAAGTTGCATGATTCAACATAAATACTAAATGTCGGTTTAGAAAGTGGATCTTTTCATTAGTACATGCGAGGACGAACGTACTGATCCTCCACCAGCTTTCATGCAGGGTGCAGGGAATGGATTGCTCGCGGCGGAGCTTTGCTTAAACACGCTGAGGCATGGATTGCCGTAGCGTATTGAGGCCTGCAACCACATTGACGCTCGGATTTGCACTCGGGATGGATGCGACCGAGATATAGAAGACATGATGTATGGAACGGTAAAATCCTTTGTGGACAAGAGAAAACTTGAGTGTTGTAGCCAATCTGGCAAATTCAGTTGGGCTATTGAAAGTCTTTGTAACCTCAGTTCATATATTGAATAAAGAGAATTGTTTCGTATACTCTGTTTTCTTCTGTTGCTAATATTAAATCAAAGATAACCATTTGAGAACTTGTCATCTTGCCTTGTATGAGTGCAACTCCAGACTCGTACGGCATCACGCCTCAGCGAGGACGATGAAAAAAGTTTATATGTACAGAGGAACTTTTTAAAGCAAAGCACAAAAGAACTCCAAAGAACTTAAAACTCACAATACAAGAGCACACTCCAGGTTTCGTTGCCCCTCTACTACAACAAACACTCTTATTTATAGGGGTCGAACCAAAGCTACCGGTAGAACCGGTTATAGTCTACCGGAATCTTTTTTACACAGCTCATCAATTAAGATGAGAATAAACAACTTTATGTCACATCCCCAGTCTAACACGTCGCCATTGTGGATAAGAAGGCATCTGCTTTAGCATTATGGTGGGGTCCGCCGGTAGATGATTTCCCACCAATTTCCCCAGCTGTCGAATTCTGTGGGTGGAGAGCTGCGATCATCTGGATCCCACTGCCTGATTTGCCTGTCGGCCTCGTCTTCTTCTGGCTCCCTGTCGGCCTCGTCTTCTTCTGGCTCCTCTTGGGTCTCAATGGTGTTACACCCATCAGTTTCGGACGGTGTGTCCGGCTCAGTCGTTTTTTCTGATGTTTCTGGTACCACTTCTGGTGTGTCCGGTACCTCTTCTTCCTGAAAAACCCATGGCGATTCTGCCACTGGTGGGGTTGATTCCTGTAGCATGGGCGCTTTAGGCTTCTTCTTTTTTTGTTTTTGTAAACGCCACCCAACCCGCTTCTGGTAGCGCTTAAGGACATCTTTGTATGTAATCTTTTTCAGCATTGGTCCACCATGCTTCATGCTTCAGTCCATCTCTTCTTCTTCAGAAGAGACCTTATCCCGAGCTTGCTGCCCAATGGGTCCAAGGTTCATACATCCGACGAACTCCTGGATCAGCGTATGCTTGATATCGTCCTGTAGCGGAATGCTGAGGTAATCCGCCAAGATGATATTATCTGATATGGAGAGTAGGGCGAGCTCTTCAGGAAGCTTTGCAAATTCTCTGAAAAACTCGCAGGCAGTGCCGTGTCGCTCCTTCTCTTCATTGAAGGTTTCTCTCTTGAACTGAGAGAACTTCAAACCTGGGTCTCCTTCGTACCGTCGAAGCTCCCAGATCTGATAGGAGGATAGCATTTGATGTACCTCCATTCTTCCCAGACGCTCCAGATAGTGAATCTGAACTGCTTCTGGAAACGGCTAGTGTGCGAGAGGGCCGCCTCCCAACAAATCTTCGGGATGGTCTTCTCGTAGAGCTCTGCATCAGAAGTGCCAACAAAAACTTCATGAACAAGCCCTTTCCGTATTTGAGCTTCTAACTTTACAATTTCTTGGAAACATACAACTAAATGTAAATTTCCATATTTACTATATATAATTTCTTCGCCTTCAAAATATTTAGCAACGCTTGAATCATCCAAGCGCTTGAAATAGGCTAAGAGGCGTGATTCCTCAATAAGTCCTTGTTGGTACATGGTAATCATTTTTTGGACCATGACCTCAGACTCAATATTTAGGAGTTTTTCATCCTTTAGTTCTAGCGTGGTGAAAAAAGTCAGAACATCGGACATCCTGAGATTCACCAGGTCATGACTATTTATTTGCTTTAAAATTTCTTTTAGCTCTCTATGTTCAGCGCAGTTGCCCTGAAATAGATCTCTCTCCCTAGATATGAGTGCGGGAGACCTTGATGTCGAGCTATAAGAAATTAACTGAGTGACCCTTTTCTGGACATCAGTCAACTTTGTATTTAGCTGTATTGCACTGTTCCTCGAGATTATGTATTGTTTCTCGAGTTGAGAGAGCCAAAAACATGCTCCCTTAGTACCATTAGCTTGGATGGCTCGGTAACAGCCATTGAACAGATCCCAAGAGCCCTTGTCGACTCTCTCAAGATCTTGATTGTACCAATTTTTCAACATTGCTGTGGCAAAAGTTTTCTGAGGAGGCTTCTTTGGTCCTTCCCAGGCCTTGCCCTTCGCCTGCTGTGCCTGTGTGGCAGCTGTTTTAGCAGCTTGAGAGCTGGTTGTCCCAAGCGACTGGCCGTTTGCCGGGGCCGATGAGGCCTGCGGGTTGTTCACCCTCTGGCTGTTCGCCTGCGGACCAGTTGTAGTCCCTGCTTGAGCTGGGCTTTTCGCCTTTTGCGCTCCTGAAGAGAGGCTCCCGCCACCGAAGTCTCTGCTCTGGATTTTTTGCCAGAGACCTTGGTAAAGTCGTCCTCGGTTCTCATCTGTTCGAACACCCGACGCATTTCGAGGAAGTCGTCTTCGTCTATATTTCATATCCTGGTCAATGTATCAGCAAGAAAATTAGTATAACCAGGAATATAAACTACATCATAATTGAATATTTCTAAATACATTGCTATTCTAATTCTTCTGAGGTTTTCCTCAGGATTATTAATAGTCTTTTTCTTTAGAAACTGAGCCACCGATTTATTGTCAGTTTCAATAATGAAATTTCTATATAGAAGATATATCTTTAGCTTTTAATGGCTAATTTAACCGCCAATAACTCTTTATCATAGGTAGCATATTTAATTTGAGTTTTTGTAAATTTGCCTGACGTATAGGCTACTATTTCTTTTTGTTTTGCAATGAGTACTCCTGCCCAAAAAAGATCAGAAGCATCGGTCTGCAAAACAAGTTTTTCATTATCAAGTGGGAAATAAAGGATTCTCTGATCCTTCACTAGCTCTTTTATCTTTGCTATTTCGTCCTTTTCATCTGGTGAAAGGGAAATAGGAATTCTACTAGTATCCTACTTACGGGGCTGTTCTCCCGTATCTCGTTTATACTTTGCTTGTTCAGCAGCAAGCTTATCTTGTAATTTCTCGACTCTAGCAGAAATATGAGGAATAAATTTTCTGCCATAGTTAAGTAATTCCAAGAAACTCTGAAGTTCCTTTAAAGTTTTAAAGTCTTTAGAGAAGTCTTTTATTTTAGTGTATATATGTTGCTGTAGTTCTATCTGACCATTTTTAATTATTTTCCCTAAGAAATCGATCTCTGTTTTAAACAACTCGATTTTTTGGGGACTCAGAATAATTCCATTATCTAGTAATAGTTTTACTACTGATAATAGATGCTCTTTGTGTTCTTCAGCGGTTTTGGAAAACACAAGAATATCATCAATATATACTACAACATATTCTAAATGTCCAAATATGAAATTCATCCACTTTTGGAATATTTGTGGAGCATTTTTTAATCCAAAGGGCATAACAAGCCATTCGAAATGTCCCTGAGGACAACTGAATGCTGTTAACTCAATAGAAGCTTTATCAGCAAGCTTTATCTGCCAAAAACTAGATTTAGCATCAAACTTACTATAAAACTTAGCTCCTTGTATTTGTTTTATTAGATTTTCTGCTGAAGGGATAAAATACCCATCAAACTTAGTGTAGCTATTTAACTTTCTATAATTAATAACCATTCTAGCTTTTCCTCTTTTAATCTCAGCATGATTCCTAACGAGGAATGTCGGAGAGGAATGAGTACTAGAACTTTTTTGTATAAGCTTTAGACGAAGTAACTCGTCTACCTGCTTAGCAAATTCCTCCTTATCTGAAGGAGATACCATTATGCTATTGACTCGTACCTTGGAGTCTTTATGTACGTCTATGAGCTCAATTTTGCAAAATCGAGGAGCTCTATCGAACCATTTTAATGGATTGTCAGAATATAATGGCTCTAACATTCCATGGATAACCTTTTGGAAATTATTTTCCACAGGAAGTGTATATGTACAAATTTTTTCCTTTTCTTTCTCGTCGTTAGTATTATTATTATCACCACGCTGTGCTGCGTGTGGCTTATAGATGTCAGCCATATGTATATTGAATGGAATACGGGGTATAGACATGCCATCAATGTCTATATAATGTTTATTAAATGGAGGATAGTGGCGTAGATTGTCCATACCAAGGAGACAATCACAATCAAACTCTTTCGGTAATAAAGTAAACGTAAATTCATATGTTTTAGAATTTCCATGTATATCCTGTAGTTGGACAGGAATATTAGTTTTGTAATTAACTTGGATTTGTCGTCCCATAAAGTCGTTTAACCGACATGGCCTTTCGACCTTGATACGTAAGTGTTCAGGTATAAATATTTCTTGTAGTACACTAGCCTACGCCCCTGTATCCAGGAGTGCGTGGATAGTTAATTCTTTATACCCTGGTATATGTAAAGTTAGGGGTATATAAATATGATATTGTGGAGCTGTTTTTAAATCATACGTTGTCCTGATCATTAATTGGAGACTTGAGTAATTCTTCCAATTCAGGAATAGAGTCTAGAGGTATTTTTAGCCAATCGATATCATCATCAATTCGCTCAAAATCCTGACCCAAAATATCTAAAGATGTACTGGCCAATTCTAGGTCCAGTTCATCATCCATAGTAAGATCAATGCGCTCCATAGGAAGTAATTCAACATTAGTGTTTTCAGCCTCTTTATTTTTTAATCGACATGTTGAGGCATTCATCCCCCGGAGGGTAGCCTTTTCTCTGGCTGACTCATTCATTTTATGATACATGCGAATATGTTCCCTGAGACAACGTAAAGTATTGTCCAGTTGTCGCATGACAATAATTCTATAATTTAACTTTATAGGATAATCATATTTTATAATTTTTTTATATTTACTAGTAATAACAAACATTTTATAAGCCTCTTTTATTTGGCTAGCATTAAACTCAGTATGCCTTACTTTCTTTGTACTCATTAAGCAAGATCTGAGTTTTGTTCCCGTATTCGGGATAATGGTGTATGTATCGCTAAATTTTCTCTATCTCGTTTTGTTTGATCTAATAACAATTTAGTCCTCCCTTCTACAGGACAATCACTAATACTAGCTCTATGAGAGAATTCATCTACTGGCAATTGATGTGTACCAAGATGACTCACTGAGTTAGATCGTGATATTCTCACAGTATTGGAAGACGAGGATTCTTCATCCTGAATAGGTCGTCGGTTATTTACAACCGTAGATATTGTATTTCTTGATGCAATGAAGTACTCGGTAGGTACTTCGGTTTTTGGTTTAAGAGATTTAACAAACAACTGCATCTCGTTGTCTAATCTCAAATGTTCTAATTTAACTAATCTTGGTTGAATGGTTTTACCTACTCCAACCTCAAATAGTTTCACCAAATGTTTGGGAGTAATGGACTTGAATGTTGGAGTATCATTCAAGGCCATACAATGTTCCCATTGTATTCCCAAAACCTTTGATCCAGGCAAGAGTTCTATGCCTTGTAGATTTATAGATAAAGTACAGGTTTTTTGAATATTCTCATCCTCAAGACTTATAGAAAAGTCGGGATGAATATTCATTCCAAATAATCTATTTGCTAAATTGGATTTAGCTCCTCCAATAATACTATTCAGAGGATTATTAATTATACGTTCATCCATACAAACAACTAATATGGGTGTATCTATTCCGGTTCGGAATAGACCTGTTATTTTTACTTGTATTAACCCAATATGTAGATATCTCATTTTTGGGTATTTCTTTTTCAATTTTTCTATCTTCCTTTTATCAAGGAGACAGATAGAAGAGAAATCTTCTCCCCCTTTTAACTCAATATTTCCCTGCATTCTTTCGAATACATATGTATGTTTATTTAGAAATCTAGACTGAAAGGAAATTGGTTTATAAACTTCCTTTTTATCAGAATGAGGTATAGCTTCTTTCAGCTTTTCTAAATCTTCATCGGTAATTTCAAATTGTTCCCCTTCACTTCGGGAAAGGTTAGAATTTGAAGTTTCCTCTGAAGTTATTGTATTCATGTATATTCTAAATTCACAATATTGTTCATGATAATCTCTACCTGAGCTGCTAGATTCAGGTGGAGGTTCATTAATAGTTTTTCTAGGGGGTGGATCAACAACAATAGGTAGATCCTCGTATTTGTGGATTACTAATAATCCAATTGGATCTCCCCTGTCAATGTCATAATCCCCTTCCCAAGTCATATTTTGATTGTTATAGTCACATTATGTCTAGAAACGGGCTCAATAAAGCCCTGTGTAAGGATTATACCTTTATTAGCATGTAGGGGTATACTATGGATTATCCTATAATATCCTAGAGGTATAAATATTCTTAAATCGAGGCTTATTTCTGCGCTTCGATATCTCTTTATAGTAACAGCCTAAATGGCAGATAAAGTATATCCAGCTGAGATTCCCTCTTTTATGGGGAGGATCCCCTTATCACTAAGGAGGGTAATTCTTACCTGATTGTATGTTTTATTTATGGTATTCATATTTATTTTGAGATGCTCAATAGAGTTACAGAGATCCTCATCAGAATCTCCTGCTTCCTTTGAGGATATGCTCATCGATTCTATCTCATATAATGACGATGCAGATGTATCACTGCTCATTTCGTCAATAGTACCCGTATGTATTCCGTATTCTTCAAGGTCATCAATAATGCTGCTGCTAATGTTTTCTGGACATTCATTAGCGAAATGCTGTGCAATACGTGTTGGAAGTAAAAAAATTGTTGTACGTGGTGCAATGCGTGTCAAAGTAAAAATTGTTGCATGGATATCGAAAATGAATCGTTGCACGCGGTGCAACGGATGGAAACAAAAAGCCATAAATCGATAGAAACGAATCGTTCGGCAGCGAACCGAACTTGAACTTGTATTGGCGAATGTACACATTAGCCGAATTGTGTCGGATTTTGATTAATCAAAGTTACGGTTGTGATCAAGCACGATTACTGTGGAAATCGTGAGTCGGAAGAGATTGTTGGTTCATACCGAGTATGATGCGAGGGAAATAACTTGATTTCTGAGTGGTATATGATACCACCTATGCAATGAATGATTCAATTTTGAGTGGTATATGCAATACCACTTGTGCAATGGATTCCATCAACACATTGTGTAATTTGTGAAAGGATTGTCTGCAACGGACAAGAGAGTACCGAGACTAGATTGAAAATTTGTATGACGGTATGTTGATGCAAGTGTTCTTCGAAAATCGGTTGGAACGATAGGACGGGTACTCGTATCAATGAATGATACGTCGGACAAAAATTTATAAGTCGGTTGAACGATCGAGACTAGCGAAACGATTATGCCTTGAAGCAATAATCGGATCGACGGGAAAGGAAAACTTGAACTTACAAACGAGTCGCACGACTTGCGATCTCGATAGAAATGTTGGGCGAGGCGAATCGAAATTGAATCGCACGACTTGCGATCTCGATAGAAATATTGGACGAGACGAATTGTAATCGGATCGCACGATGTACGACTTCGGTGAAGAGTTGGTTGATGCGGGTAAATAGTGCCTAAGAGATAGTTGGTTACATTACGGCGAAACTGATTTGAGTACGACTGAAATATGCAAAGACTTAGAAGGCGTGATCGTATAACTCGAGGGTTCGATGTTGGATAATCGTTAACTCGGTTACGCGATCAAAGTATAGCGGGACGCGATGAAAACGGAAAACGAGTTGATGCGTATGAAAAAGTTTGTAGTGAACTTGGATGTATGCAATACGAACTAAAGTCGACGTTGATGCGGATTCAAAGTTGACCCTCGTGTTATCGAAATTGATTCGGAATCGATACGCAAGGAAACGTAAGCACGATATGAGAACACAAAACAGAGTGCGGGCCTACGATATCGAGATTTTTGGAATAGTAATACCGAAGTGTCGAACTGGTTGATCGTAAACCTTATGATTGATCAGGGCGAGACCGTAAAGTTATCGACGATTGTTTGGATGCGTATAGCATCTCGGGTGTCGACCGTGGGTAGATAGACTCGAACTCAATATGAGTAGATGTTTCGTGAATTTCGGAATCATCGACGGTAGTGCATGACTTTACTCGGAAGATAGTTGCGCATTAGTTGCGCCGATAGAAATGGTTTTGTCCGAAATTGGGTAGTCGTATAGAAATCGTCGGAACGTGATTTGGCTCCGAAATAAGATATAACATGGTTCGTAGTAACTGTCCTTCGTTAATGATCCACAATTATCGAGCGTAGCTTCGGGGCAGCTGACCCTAGAAGACTTGACCGCCAAATCAAATTGAATGTTGCAGACCGTAAGATGACCCATGCGATATCGCATATGAAATTGTATTGATAACAAATATGTGGTGCATGTTGATGATAAGTCTAGGCGATTTTGAGAATCGTGCTATGCACGAACGCGAGTGGTAAGATAATGGCTTACGAGTTATGTCGTTAGATTTGGATTTACCTTGCAATTGAGCTTGCATGAATCGAACTTATATTCGATGTTGCGAGACGAATAAGTTAGAAATTTGGCTAGTGAATTCCTACTCGTTAGGAATCGAACGTAAGATGCATCGTAAAGACTTTGAGTCAAAGTGATTGTTGCCTTGAGCACCGTCGCCTCGATGTAAACTTTTGTGTCGGATAGATTGTGGCCTTTGTGCAATGTCAATTTAAAGTTGCGTCGGAAGAATTTAAGCACGGTGTCTAGGTAAATAACCTAGCGGGCGTAGTCCTGAATGTTGATGCATTTGCAAGTCAACAAAGGAAATTATATTGAGATAAGTTGCATAGCCAGACTTCGAAAATAGTTGGACGACGACTTCGAACGCAAGGCATTGCGAAGGATCGTTGCGACCGGATGTGCGACGGCTCGACGCAACGTATAGAATTGATAGTCCATACAAAACATACGAAACGAGAAATACGATTTTGAATCGCGTCGCGTGCAGTGACTTTATTGAATGAATCACATATGTATCGAATATACGTATGCGATAAAATTTCGAGAACAGTTGCTAAAGATAAGTCTGATCGAGAGTACGAGATGACAAGCATAGGATTGAAATTTACCTGTCAGCTTTGTTCCAATTTTTTACCACTGGGCTTGGCTGAAATACACATATTTTTGGACGCATTGAATATGTGTACGGATCCAAATCGAGTTGTATACAAAATTCAAATCGAGCTGCAGGAAAGACTTTAAAATGTTAATGAAAAGCTTGCAAGATAGTGTGAAACTGAACAACATTGGTGGGACGAGATCGTGAAACGATCTATAAAATACTTAATCGGAGTGTTGGTTTTGGTTCGAGGACGAACCTTGTTTTGAGTGGTATATTCTGTAATGCCCCGCTCCGCACGGCGCATTACGCTGAGACGTTGACTCATTTTGCCTCATTCGCAATGGGTCCGCAAAGCCAAATCACTACCTTGCAACGGACTGGGACTTGGACACTGTAGGCCGGAATCAATCGAGTAGTTCAATGAAACAAGAAGTGTTCGAATGGCTAAGTCAGAAGATTTGGCCGTACAACAAAGTTATGAAATCGAGCCGCATCGGTTCGGCAAACAACAAGGCGTATCGGCTTAAGGTGGGAGGACTGACTCTTCTTTTTACTCCTTCATGCCTAAGTAAAAATGTATCATTGTATGCTAAGTTAACCTATCGACGCCATGGACGTAGTCCGATCGGAAGATAAATCATAGTGTGTGTCGAACACTAGTTAGAACAATTGAAATGAAACGTGCATCAAATGCACGAGTCGCTATGGAACATTGGATATCGCAAAGACGAGTGCCTCGGTGCGCAAGCCACAAGAACATGAGATAACTGTATTCGGCGAGTGCCTTCGTGCACGAGCCATTCCGTGCCTTCGCGCACGAGTTAGAAAGGCTAGCACATTGAAAGATTATGAAGGCGAGCGCCCTAACGTGCAAGCCACGAACATTGAACATTAAGGCTAAGAACATTGAATTACGGTATCGAGGCGTGCATCGCATGCACGACTCAAAGAAATGAGAACAATCGTGTTAAAGCGTGCCTACGTGCACGAGAAGCATAAAAGATGGCTTCATTGCGAAGAGAACAGTTGTGGCATGATGGTGACGAAATTGTCAGATGTGACATGATGTCTCAAAAAGTGTTCGGGACCTTCGGGTCGTTCTATTGACGAACATTGAGTTGAGGCATGATGCCATTGAAAATTGAAACGGAGTATGGAATGTGAGAACATAGAAAGTTAATGGGAGAAATACGAGATGATAAAGTTTGAGTCTCGGACTCAAGACAATGTTTGGTTGTTTGAATAATAATGCGTTGCATGGTCGAATGGACTTGAGGAAATAATGAGATAATCTCCCGTGCACGGGTGTTCCCTTTGAACGGGTTGCGTCGGGGCACCGGGACCGTTCGGCCTAGGAGGGATATAATCTTTGAGGGACGCACATCCGTAAGACGATTAGCGACCGCTTAGCGAGATGTGAAAAGCCGCAAATGATGGTATGTAACGGAAGGTCTCGGTAATTGGGATAACAACCCACTACGAGAGGCGCCGGGCTACCCAATTTGAAAAAGAAAAGAAAGGAAAGAAAAAAAGAAAAGAAAGAAAATAAAGAAAGAAAAGAAAAGAAACCTTTAGTCCATTCTGGCGCGGATACGCCAATGACCTTCATATAGTTAAGGAACGATGGGTTGAAAGTGCAGGCACGTATGTATCCTGCATACATAGATCCTGCATAGAGAGCACTTATAACATGACATGGAAGGAATGAGACGTATTCACCTTGCGTCGGTGTAAGGGCGAGTGCGTCTATGTTGGTAAGAAGTCGTGCCACGAAACAAACACGGGATTGCTTGCCTGCTTGCCTATTCAATTCGAATAACATGCTTGCCATGATAACATGCTTTACCGCTTTCGAATATGTCATGAAATTGACCCTAAAGAGAATATAGCAAGATCATAAGCTAAGTTGCATGAGTCAACATAAATACTAAATGTCGGTTTAGAAAGTGGATCTTTTCATCAGTACATGCGAGGACGAACGTACTGATCCTCCAACAGCTTTCATGCATGGTGCAGGAATGGATTGCTCGCGGCGGAGCTTTGCTTAAACACGCTGAGGCATGGATTGCCGTAACGTATTGAGGCCTGCGACCGCATTGACGTTCGGATTTGCACTCGGGATGGATGCGACCGAGATATAGAAGACATGATGTATAGAACGGTAAAATCCTTTATGGGCAAGAGAGAACTTGAGTGTTGTAGCCAATCTGACAAATTCAGTTGGGCTATCGAAAACCTTTGTAACCTCAATTCATATATTGAATAAAGAGAATTGTTTCGTATACTCTGTTTTCTTCTATTGCTAATATTAAATCAAAGATAACCATTTGAGAACTTGTCATCTTGCCTTGTACGAGTGCAACTCCAGACTCGTACGACATCACGTCCCAGCGAGGACGATGATTCGGATAAATCGTTGCGAGGACGAGCGATTTTTTGGGTCGGGACGTGACAGTATCAGTCACCCCATGTCCTTCCACATCCTCGACATCTCCTACCGGACACCCTTTAGATAGATGTCCAAAACATTTACAATGGCTGCAAACTGGTGGTACAAACTCATATTCCACGGTCTGGCGAAAGACTCCACTGGAAGGCACCTCATACTCAACGAAAGGCGGCAGGTCAGCTCTCGCATCTACTTCAACAACGATCCGCGCATACCCCATACGAGTTCTGTACGCCTTAGCTTCATCGGCCTTGATTGGTTTGCCTATGACACTGGTGATCTTCATCATCATGGAGATGCTCCAATGATTAGCGGGTAAACCTGATAGTCTGATCCAAATTGGAACTGTGAGGAGAACTTCACGCTCATAGGTCAACTCTGGCGTCCATGCCTTCATAATGATAAGCCTGCCATCAACGGTCCACGGTCCACGGTCCACGTCCCTTGGGGGACCTGCTCCATGTCCTCCTGCAGGCAGAAACACACGAGATAGAAGCCATTTTCTCGTAAGAAAAACTCCATACCGCCCCTCGGTCTCCAGACTCGTGCCGCGTATGCTCGGATCTGTCCGTAAAACGGTCTCGAGTCAAGCACATATAGGATGACCGAGTTGCGCCAATAGTCCGCGGTCTCAGCAAGATCTTCCTCCGTCAGGGTCGTCCGAAGTATTGTGCCCACCATCTTCAGTTGGACATAAGTCATCTGTGCTGGCAAGCTATTCACCCCTCCATTCAACATATCAGCGTAGGATTTCGGAACCCCAATCTTACGTTGGTCTCCAACAACCTGCTTGCCCTTTTCCACCGCCGACCATCGTTGTTGAGGTATTGGTGGTATGGACACATTGTTATGTATTTGGCGAGAACTCCCATCATGCCTCCTAGCTCCCCCGGGCCTATACCGTCAATGTGTCTCCGTAGCACGTGTCGTTGGTCACCTCCCCTAGGATAGACGCCTCCCTAAGCCCCATCTGGCCGACGAGCTTCGACATCTCCTTTCCCATTACACCTTCTGATCATCGTTGTCCATCCTGCCTCCTCCTCCGAGTCATCCCATCAGTCGTCGTCTCCTACGGTACCTTCAACCCCGTCCGGGGCCCGTCCCAAGCTACCTCCACCCCTTGCCGATCCACTTCCGGCTGTGCCACCCCTAGCCGACCCTCCGCCCGAATTATATATATATATATATATATATATATTATATATATATATATATATATATATATATATACATTTTGGGAGGATTGTCCCGCTGTACAGGAGAGTCGAGCCTCCGGTTACCCACCTCATCTATGATGACGACCTTCTGGTGTTCATACAGCCTTCGTTGGAGGGTATGAACACGTTATCTGAGATTATAGGTGAGCTGGAAACACACTCGGGACTTCAGATGAATAGAGAGAAGAGCATGGTCTACTTCAGTTCACTTTGCCTTCAGAAGGAGGAGCGCGCTGATGCACTGGGTGTGGAGAGAAGTGAGCTCCCGGTGAAATACCTGGGAGTTCCTTTGACAGTCAATTATGCCCGAGACCAGGATTGCTATAGCCTGGTGGAGTATGCCCAGCGGAGAGTTGAAGGTTGGCAAGCTGTCGGGCTATCTTTTGGGGGACGTATCGAGTTAGTCCGATCGTTTATCTCTGCCCTGGTCCAGTTCTGGCTGCAGTCTATTTTGATTCCGTGGCTACCATCAGAAAAGTTGAAAGGATCTGTACTGATTTCATCTGGAGGGGGAGCCTACATGCGATCTCTTGGGAACAGCTCCGTCGGCCAAAGAAGGAGGAGGTGTGGGTCTCCGTCCTCTGTTGGCTATCAGGGAAGCCTCGGCCCTCAAACTGGCATGGCGGTTCATCAAAGGGAGATCTCTCTGGACGGAGTGGATGCATTCTCGCTATGTGAGGAATGGCAACTTCTGGAGGTGTGGTATTGACAACAACCACTCTGTGACCTTCAAACAAATTCTGAGACACAGAGCTGTTCTTCAATCGTCTGTCAGGAGGACCATGTGTGATGGGGCTGGAACTGACCAATGGCTGGATCCTTGGATAGAGCACCAGTCTCTGGTGGACATTATGAGCGATCGAGTTTACAGAGAGGCGGGCAGAGGTCCGTCTTGTCAGCACATCATCAGGAATGAAATTTGGAGTCCAGAGTCCTACCGCCATACTGAGGAGCTTGGTGAGATTATTCGCGGGGTTGAGATTGACCCATCCCAGTCTGAGGATATATGGGTCTGGGATCCGTCTGGCGTGACTGGAGGTACTACCTCGGGAGAGTTCACCTTCCAGAGTGGCTACAACCTTATGCGTAGTGCCTATCCCCCAAATGGTGATTATGACTTCATTTGGTGCAAGGATCTGGCCAGGAAAATGCAGCTATGTATGTATCGCCTGCTCTTTGGTCATCTTCTGATCAGGGACAGACTCATCTCTTTTGGGATCCAGGTCCCCAATCCGAAGTGTGCTCTCTGTGATTTGGAGGAGGAATCAATGTCTCATCTATTTTTTGACTGTGGAGTTTCATGATCCATATGGTCTTGAGCAAAACCGTATGCTGGGTGGAGGTATTTCTGGCAGGTCGATTGGAGCAATCATCACGGGTATTCGAGATTGCAGAGGGTGAGGCATGATCTGGTTCAAGACTGCTAGGATTCGGCTGGCAGCTGCTGTCTGGCATGTTTGGCGGGAGAGGAATTGGCGCATATTCGAGGGACTTATCACCCCTCCGGTTGGTATCCTCCATAATTTGGAGTTTGATGTAAAAGAAATGGTCGACTGACGGGTGAGCGACCATCCTGTCTGTATGTTGTATGAGTATTGACTGATTTTGGATTAAAATTTATCCTTTTTCCATATATATATATATATATATATATATATATATATATATATATACATTGGATGACTTTTACCATATTATGATCCAAAGGTAAAAGTGACTTGCAGGCTTATTCTCAAGATGAAAATTATGAATGCATAAGGTGAAATTGCCTAATGGCTTTATTTTCTTCCATGTTCCAGATTGAAATTCGTTACCCTAATAGAGATTAAATCTCATTCATCACCTATTGATGTATGTCTGGTCCCCATGCTCGTGTTCTATACAAGTTGTGTACACATTATGTGACAGGCCGTAGGGAACCTCTAAATTTTAATGCATATGAGAGGATTATTTTTATGCATGAGTCTCAATGTCTCATTTGACAAAAGGCAACATGTAAATGTATATGCACATGTTAGGTAATGGGCTCATATATCAACAAGACGAGCACCACAATATTGATCCATCTATGACAAGATTATTCATGCCTTCCCAAAGAAAATCATGTTGGTTTAACAACTGAGCTAGGTTTGTTAATTATGAATATCCATTGCCTAGCCTTCAAACAGCCTGATGGTTCGTGCAAGTTCATTGATGTGACACAAGGGCTATAAATTTGAATTTTAAACTGAAGTTCGTGTACAAGGCATAATTCACTCACCACGCAGATTGGTCAAACAAAGTCAAGGAGGCAATTTTATGTTCCGGCTTAAGCTTTAGATTGGGTCAAAGGAGATGAAACAAGGGATAGCAACTGAATCATGGTTATTCTTTGCAGAAGCTTAAACACCACAATAATGAAAGATGGTGAGTTGGTGACTAGTTTTAAAATGCATAAATTTGCGGAAACTAACAATAGGAAACCAGAAAGCAAATCAAGTGGCTATTTCTGTAGTGCAGCTAGGGTTTCTTTAGTACAGGACAACAAATGATATTGGACACTTCCACATCCAAATCTAGAAGATTATCTCCAAATATAGAAATTATGTGTTAACTCATGTCAAGTAAGAGTCGAGTCAAAAGAGTTGAGCCAAGCCGAGTACTCGTCGAACTTCACAAGTCTTGTTCACGAACTTATGAGCTGAGCTTCATATGTTCACAATCGGCTTGGAAAGGTAATCGAGCATATTTTCATGTTCAAGCTCGGTTCGTTAGTTGAGTTGAGTCGAGCTTTTATCGAGCTGGGTCGAGTCTAGTTTTTGAGCTGCTGTGTTTATTTGCAACCCTAAATGTGAAAGGAACATTTAATATTTGCTCATTGTCATTCCAAGAGAGGTTCTTTCACTAGATTGAATTGAAAAATCTCTCCATATTATTTGTTACCCACTACTTGACATTCCTCTGAAGTCTGAAGAATAAGTAGGCATAGATCTATACTCTATCAATGACTAATGAGTCCATGCATCTATCGGATCTGTATATCAAAACCATTTATCTGGTTTCAAATTAGTTTGTTAGTCTTCAGTTATGGCTTTCCAAGTTACTTTGTAAAGCCTTTGACCAGTTTTCTTAGGACAAGTGAACATTAATGAGTTCCATGATTTGATATTGTCCTCTTTGAATGTCTGTCCAATGGATGTAATCTCTATGACAAGATCTGTATGAGTTGCATCTTGCATGTATAGAGTCCGTACATTGCACCATTTATGCAACAAGCTAATGTATGTGACTGATTATAAAATCAGACTCATAATGTGATTCTCAAATCACAATTATGAATTATCAACTTATGGACATAAATAGAAAATTAATGTAAATTAATTTACACTATTAGACTCAAATTTCATATACTGATTATAAATAAGTAAATAACATACAACAAGAACGGCAAAACATTTATGTTAATGTCGTCGTGATACTCCACCTACTACTACAATAATGGTTGCAATTGCTTCAATTCCTCCTACTTCAATCTGCCATCAACTTGCTTCACATTTGCGATGAGATGTGTAACGGGACAAACACAAAATTCTTGACACTTTGGATCTAGCTACCACTTCCTGTTTCTCCAAGTTTGAATTAAGAATTTTGTTGAATATAGACATTGTCCATCTCTATCTTCTTGTAGAGAGAGATAAGGTAAATGTTATAGTTGGCGATGACATTGGCTTGTTTCGAAAGTCTAGAGGGTGAAAGTTTTGGCAATGGCTAAAAGTGGTTTGTTCAGTTTAGTAGAACATTTTGTCGAAGAACTTCTAAGGCATTTAATGGAGCTTCTTCTGGGCATGCTCGATCATCAAATCAATTAATTTTTTGCAAGCATTCCAGGACTCCTGCTTAAGTGCCGGCCAATTTCTTGCAGACAACACGTGTTCATAATATGAAAATCCTTACTAAAATATTTTGCTGGTGAATTCACTAGCTTCTTACAACTAGTCTTCAATATCTTTAGTGGCAGAACTTGGATAAGGGTCTTCGATGCGTTGGGTTATTGCCATTTGCCGATGTTTGCGTTGGGATGATACTAGAATCTTTATGATGATCCCATTAATCTTTCTCGAAAGCTTGAAAACTTGCAGAATTGTCATCAATGTTGTGGCACAAGGTATGGATGTGAGTATATAGAGAAAGAAAGATTGGTGAGGATAGAGGGTCTCTGGCGGAGAGGGATGGAAAAATGGTAAGGATGGAGAAAAAGACGAGTAATCTAATTGACAGGGAGAATGGGAGTCTCGAGGGAGAGGAAGGTGAAGGCGATTGGACCGAAACAAACAGGCTATTTCAGAATTCCATAGCTGATTATGGATAGGATGTGATGAAATAAGGAAAATGAGATTCTCAAATAACAATTTTAATGATTTCAAAATCTTTGTTGACTAAGACATGATTTTAGAGTCAAAACTTCCAAATAGCGACTGATTCACACTGAATTGCCAAAACACACATTGTGATCTCAATATTCCAATTGACTAACTTCCCCTTTGTGATAACTTATGTGATTGATTATGACTTCTCCAATGGACCTTTTTATCATCACTAGTCACGCATGCGTTGCACGTACAAAATAATTGTTGAAAAATTAGATAAAAAATAAAATTATATTAAAATATTTTAAATATGATTTGAATATATTTTAATTAGGATTTGTTATAAATATGTTTGTAGAATTTTGGATATGTGTTTAGTTTACCATGTACATAGTTTAAATATAATTTGAATATTGAATATATTTTAGAATTTGTTATATTAAGGAAGGTAGAAGGATTTAGAATTTTTATTTTTTTTCTTATCAACTCGTGAGGAGGTACTGATTGGACGGCTCATTGTTGACCCATTTCCAAGCCGCACTATAATAGTAGTGATTTGTTCCTTGGAGCACTGATTGACTTCTATGGTTTCTGGGACTTTCTCCAGGAGCTTTTTAAAATATCATCCCCAATGGATATCACATGTCAACACCCCCTCTTCTCCCATCCACACACGCCCATCCACCACAGACACCACCACCACCACCACCATCTGATATCTTCCTGTTGCTTCAGGATGTTCCACGCGAAAATCAGTTAAACGAGGTGTGCCTCTAACCATGCACCGGGGATCTCGATGTCTACGAGGGAATTAATGATTATATCATAAAATTATTACGAGGGAAACATTTGCATTGAGTTTGTAACCATCCAGTGACCTTATATTTCATCCTTTGCATATCGCCTTATATCTCATCCTTTCCATGATTTGCAGGCCGAGAATGATCCATTTGCACCAACTAGGGGAATTCCTCGTGAAGAAATCATGGTAAGGCTTCTTTTTTTTTTTTTGCTTTTTAACCTTATATAACCTTATACGAAAAAAGTTTACGGGATAGACCAATTCTTACAGAGAAAAGAAAATAAAAAATATCCGGCCATAAATATACGTGTGTTTCTCTTCTAAATTTCTTTCTCTTTAAATATTTAAATCCCTCCTTTTAAAAGCAAACATATCTCTATATTAAACAATAAGGCTTATTATCTATTTATTTTTAAACAAAGAGAGATTTATCTCTTTTAAAAAGAGAGATAGATAAATTATTTCTTTTATTTTTAAAATGGAGATATTTTAAAAAATAATCTATCTTTAGAAATAAATATACCTTTAAAAATTGTATTTCAAATATTAATTTTAATGTTAATCTTAATGTTAAGGTTGATTTAATTTTAATTTTTAATTTTAACATTAATTTTAATGTTAAAGTTAAAGTTAATATTATTATTACTATTAATATTAATTTTAAATTTAATATTAGATTTTTAATGTTAATGTTAAAACTAATTTTAATGTTATTATTAACATTTATTTTAATTTTAGTGTTAATTTTAATTTGATATTAATTTTTAATTTTAATGTTAAAAATATTCAAATTAAAATTAACATTAAAATTATCACTAAATTAACATTAATATTAAGATTAAAATTAATATCAACAATAACATTAACACCGAAAAATTAACATCAGAAATAATATTAAAATTAACATTAATATTGAGATTAACATTAAAATTAATATTTTTAAATATAATTTTTAAAGGTATATTTATTTTTAAAGTTAGATTTTTTTAAAATCCATCTCTATTTTTAAAAATATATAAAATTGACTCATCTACCGCTATTTTTTTTTTAATTATAAATAAATATCTCACTATTTAAAAAAATAAATAAACTTTACTTTAAGATAGAAATGGTTTCTTTTTAAAGGAGAGAATTTATTTTATTTTAAAGGGAGATTTAGAAGAGAACCATACGTGTATTTTTTCTTCCCGTAAGTTTGTCCCGTCCCGTAGGAGAAGCTCTCTCTCTCTTTATATATATATATATATATATATATATATATATAATTTGTTTCTAATTGCTCTTTAATACCTATAATCATGCTATTATTTCTTGGTGATCGGCAGTTGATGGTCTTTCCAACTTCTCGGAAGATAAAATGTACCGTACATATTATCTATTAAGATGCATAAACTCTAGAAATGATGAGGTTATGAGCATGTTGCAGTTATTGTGATCATATTTCATGAAACTTCTGACATAAACCTCCTTATCTTATGAAGGAAAACCCTCATTGCCTGCTGATAGTTACTCCACAAGGCGGCCATCTTGGATGGGTGGCTGGCGATGGAGCTCCGTTCGGGTCACCTTGGACTGATTCTGTTGTCATGGAATTTCTAGAGCATCTCCATGAAGGAAATAGTGAAAACAGTTGTCCTCTGTCTTCGATATCTTCGCTGCCTGAATCTGTGCATGCAAGATGATAATTTCATACAGACAGCATGTCAATTTTTCTCTCTCACAGATTGCCATTATTTCTTTTTATTTTTTACTTTTAGCCTAGGATAGAAGTTCTTGTGGTTTCATGTTGATGGTCTATAAACTATTTGTCGTTAACAGTTCAAAAATTGATCTTGTTATTGGCTACTGCTAAATATGAATAAATATGAAGTGATGAATATGTTTTCTGTGTAGGCAGATATGAATGCAATCTTCCCAAAGAAATGATCATTCCTTTTTGAACAAGTTGTGTCCAAGTCCTGAAACCATGAAATTAGTAGAGCCTATGGTAAACATGATATGATAACATGCATTATCATAATTCCCAATAGTGTGAAAACAAAGCATGTCATAAACGTGAACGAAGTATGGGGTTTCGAAATCTGAATTGGGTTAACCAATCACTGATTGGTACTAAATTGACTTGGAGGTTTTTCTCTAACCCACATCCACTTTGAGTTCGGTTATTGCAGGGAGATACATTCAGATAAATCCTTCTGGAATGCTAAGGAAGGTCACATAGCCTCTCCAATTTGGAACAACTTGTTGGAGTGTAGAGATCTGCTTGCTCAGGGCGCCTGTAGGAGAATTCGTGACGGCTGGGTTGACATCTGGAACGATCTTTGGGTTCCTACACTTCCTCGTTTCGAGATAGCATAAAAA
>JANAVB010042015.1:242128-274628 GCA_029216955.1 Iris pallida
CATACCATATACATACATATATAACATATATTTTTAAACTATATACCATATACAAACTATATTATATAACATACCATATACATACCATATACATAAACTATATATATTTTTTAAATATATATAACATACCATATACATAAACTATATATATATATATATATATATATATATATATAATATATATATATATAGTTTAAAAAATTATATATATATATATATAATATATATATATATATATAATATATATATATATATATATCTATATATATGGTTAGTTTATGTATATGGTATGTCATAGGAATGCTATTAATTGTTAGCAAATCTATTATAAGTGTGCGTGAGGGGCGTAGCAAGGATCTCTGAGCCGGACTGTCATATTAGCAATTAGAAGTTGCAGGCATGTGTACCTTGCCGATGTTACAGTTTATTGTTCTGTCTTTTATTTGTTGCATTTTGTTTTCTTGATTTGTTATCATTGAGGACGTATGATTAGTTGATACTTTGCTTCCGTGTTATATTCGGGTGCCAATAACATCTTGTAGTCATCGAGTGTCAACACTAGGCATCGTGTGTATTATTCGTGTTCATTGACACGATAGACCACATGACACAGACATGATTCATGATACAGAGTCTACATGATTATTCGTGGTTATGGACTTCATGATAGGATACTATCATTTCTTGCATTTGTGATTTATTGCATTGGACTTGACTCGACTTGCTAGATCTTGATATGGGGTAGGGAGAACATTACCGACATATCATGTTATCTTATTGCTTGACCTCGTTACCATATTTGGGACTTGGTTGTTATACAATTACTTGTCATTATCTTTGTAGCAGAGCACTGGTGTTATTGTGTTGCTTGTGCAAGATACCACGACAAGATGTCTTGGATGTCTGCCTGTTGAGGAGCTTGTGAGCCTCAGTAGCCTGAAGCATGATATCTGGAATGTATTCTCACGTTCATATCACTTAGACTTGATACAGTAGTTGCCGTTTAGAGCATATATTTCTTTTATTGTTATATTGTCATGTTCTATGTACCTTGCTATATCCTATGAGGATCTGGTGATCTCTCCAGGTAATCGATCATGCAGGAAAAGTTCGTCGAACATGGTGGTATTGCTATTTCAGATTCAGATATTTACCATGATTTTATATTTATTCGTTACTTGAATTCTGCTCTTTAGCCTAGTCTTGTAGACCTATATTATTCATCAGGTCTATTCAAACATATATTAATGGGCTGCAGACCCTGACACATATTATTTATTCTTCATATTACTTATTCTGTGGATTGGGATATGAATCTATTAATTAATTTGATAGATAGATTTAGAAACCAAGACAGCTTGTACATATTTGAGCTGGACTGGAGTCTACTTGATACGTAGCTGGCATGTATACGCATTCCTAAGTCCTATATATTTGGGACTGGGACATTATATTTTTTTGGTGGTACATGCTGTTTGCTATGACAAAATGTTATACAAACTTTTTTTTTATTTTAAACGGAAAAATAGTACAATCGATTCCTAAACAGGAGATCTAAGTACAAAATTTCTGGAAAAGTGTGACAGTGGAGATCGAGCACTACAGCGGCTCCTTTACTCCGTTGACGATATGACAACGAGTTAAACTTGTGGCTTTCTAGTGCTGGTGATTGAAACTTTAGGGTTACCAATCAAGAGGATGCTGAAGTTGAAAATTTTCAAGCCTCTTTATCGAAGGAAAACTCCTTCTATTTACAGGGGAGCACATATGTGATGTGCATAAGGATTTGTGCAGATACGCTGCACGGGAAGATATGGGAGAATCTTGAGGCGGTCATGGTGAGGGCTACTGCTGAGCTGACACGTGACAGGCACGGGAATTCTCTTCTGTCGAGATGTTTAGGGGGTTATCAACATAACTGAATAAACGACACATGGCGTGTGCTTATTTATTGGTCAGATAAACCTGAGTAAATTCTGTTCCTATCCCTGAAGTTAGTTTTTGTCTTATCTTAAAGGGCCGTTGGTTTAAAAAAACCAGTTGGATATGGCTCTCGTCTATAATGACAAACTCCGTCCTTATCTGTGGTTTAAACAAACCGATAAGATATTGCTCTTATCAACAGAATCAAACTCTGTCTTATCTTAAGAGCAGCTGTTTAAATAAATCGATAGGATAGTATCCTAAAAATTTATACACACCCATCTGGCCATGTGAAACCATGTTACTTCGTAGGGCTGTGCTCCTATGCGAGCTGTGTTTCTGACGGAGCTTTGATGTCACTGCGCTTCTGGGCGACGAGTAGACTGTGCTTCAGGTAACGGAGTCACTGTGCTTTTAGGACGACGAGTAGACTGTGCTTCAGATGATGGAGTCACTGTGCTTTAGGACGACGAGTAGACTGTATTTCAGATGACGAGTAGACTAAGTCTTGAAGATGAAAGAGCCACTACGCGTCTAAGTTGAAGTGACGGTACTATGTGAGGAAGTGAGCTAGCTGTGCTTCCGAGTTGAAGCGAGAGCACAGCGAAGAGGCTGCGCTTCTGAGTCGACACGAGAGCGCAGTAGGAAGGATGCGCTTCTGACCGAAGGAGCTAGTTTTTGTCAAAATTTTTAAGAGCGATTAATGACTCCTCTTCTTGATGGACGAGTCGATCGTCCTCTTCTTTAATTATCGCCATCTTTTAGGAAATTCAAGAAGTCTGTGGCCTAGGACTCAGTAAAATGAACCTATTAAATAAGGTTTGTTGTGATGAAAGGTTCATCCCATTAATTTGGGCGTCTTTGACCGACGTCCACGTGGCATGTTGGTTGGACCACACTCACCCTATATAAATAGGAGTTTTCTGAAGAGTCGTCTTCCTTTCATAGCATTCCAAACGCTATGCTCAGTCCTGACTTAGCTTCGAAGGGGCTATTAGTCTTACACAAGTCAGCTAATGGTTGTGGATCCCTTCATTCAGAGAAGTTGTGCCTTTGTAGAAGAACTGCTACTGAGTTTCGAGATGCACTTGAGCGTTTGGCATAAGGAGTTTGAACCTGAACAATGTCTTGGAGGTCTTCGAGATCCAAGCTTTCAGATTTGGATTGATTGCCAATCCGAAGAGCCACAGGTTATGCTCTGCCCTGCTCAATGGCAGTGGCACGACCTGTGCTGTGGACTGAGTTCTCGCTCGGGCCAATAGCTACTTCAGAAAGTGGCTCGCTCTGATAGCGCTGCACGTATGGGGGGCTGTGCGTCTGTGAAGATTAACCCCCTTTTATGGCGCCTGTAAAGATTAACCCTCTTGTAGATCTTTAGATGCCTTAGTTCTTTTCATGATGAATCTGTAATAGATCCTTGTAGGCAAATCTCTTTTCTTGTAATCATGATGAATCTGTAATAGATCTTTGTAGGCATGATTTAATAAAGAGCTTTTTATGAACTGTGGTTTCTGATCTTCTGTCTGTGCTTTCGGGTATCTATATTTTTATGAAGCTTTGTGTAGCGAGAACACTACCTGCACTTTTGATATGTCTGCGCATTTTCATGCTCCGACAAGACCCCCTTTAAAGTGTTTCGGATTTGAATCAAGCTCAAAATATTTTGAACAGAAGCATGATGTGTGTCTTTTTCAGCATTAAATGCCTTGAGCCGTCGCTTCATTAAAGTTGATCTTAATTCCTCATTTTTAGGGAACGGTCATCATGATCCCAACTTTTTGTTTCCACGTTGTTCGAAGAGTTTCCTCGATAATGAAGCATTTTGTCTTCTTTCGCTGATGTGGCTGCACCCTATAAGTAGGGGTCATTGGGAAGAGAGAAAAACTTTTTTGCTTTCACCTACCTTCCCACAGAAGCTTTTTGTCAGAGTCTTCTTCCTTTTTTTCAAACCCTAACTTTTCCTGCCATGGCTCCAAGAAATCAACAATCCCAATAGCACCTGCGACGAGCTCCAAGAAGACTAGTGGGGCAGTTGCTAGCCCCCGACCGGCTGTAGTGACTGTGAGGCAGACTAGAATGTCATCAACGAGATAACCCGGGGAGGCTACTCGACAGGCCAAAGCGAAGCAGTTGGCCACTGAAGCTGTCGTCGTTGAGCAAGCTCCTATTGTAGGGGATGTGCGACCATCCGTTGCTGCTAGATGTCTGATTGTTATTGACTTCTTGGTTTGCTGATGCATATGAGCGTCGACTCTTAGGAGCGTTGTCTCAGAGATATGCTGATACTTTTTTTTGCTGATGCACATGGACACCGCTCATCACAGTGGTGTTCTGAAGATGTGCTAAAGTTCTGTCGACTGACGCGCATATTTGTTACTTTTTACAAAGTATCGACTAGCCACTGAAGCTTCGCATAGTCAATGTCGACACGCAGCGTCTGCGTGGATATACGTTAGCCGATGTTTGGTGTACTTTGATAGCACCTGTACGGATGCTCCATGCAAGGGCCACCTAGATACCTTCTTTTTATGGCACAGTGCTTTCGTTTTCTTTTTCTGACACATTTTTGTTTATGTGTAGTTCCTGTGTCATTGTTTCTCTTCAAGGATATTCTCTTCACATTAACGGGTTGTGCCATGGGCAAAGACATTGACGAGGCACTCACCCACTCTATCGAACAGTTGATTGCCTGTGGTCAACCGAGAGGTCGACTAGCAATGATTCAGGATCAACAACCTGCATACTTTTATCGTATAATGGATCGAGACAAGCTGTCTCTTCCGTCTGATGCTGTCAAGATGCTGAAACCTCTATTTCTTTTTGTTGATCAGTTGGTCCTAGAAAATACCAAGCTCTTGGAGATAACCAAAAATTGGTATTTCGAGAACTATAGTATTCCTCTGTACGTTCCTTCTGTCAACCGCCACCTTCCGCTCTCGACTTTCTTTTGTTTGACTGAGAAGCATTTCATGAAGTGGGAACTGACCCCGGAGCGAGGGGGTTTGATGACCGATCATATCAAAATGGAAGGGTGCTCCAATCAAAGGGACTACTTCAAGAGTGTGCCGGACGATCCATCAGCTACGCTGCTGGTGTTACTCCCTGGTCGTCTGTTTATTGATTTTACCAATAAAGTGCATCCATTTCGAGCCCCTCTTTTTGCTATTAGGCTATTGGCCACAGGCCATACCTATCCGAAAGATGCCTTTCGTATTGCAGGTTGGATTTATACCAAATTGGAGTGGAGTGAGCTAATTCAATGGGCGGTAGGTAGGTTCAAGAAGGATTTGATAGGTACGGGCTTTCGTCGTGCTATCAGGGCCACCGAACATGGGATATAGATCAACTGGCCTCTGTTCATAGCTTTGTTGGAGTTATTTAACCACCATACCGGGACGTTCTTCTCCCCTTATGGAGAGATGGGTTTGGCCCTTCATGTGATGAATGCCATCTCGAAGCTGCCATGGAGGGACGTGCCATACGAGGAATATACCCCTTGCAAGGAGGAATTCTTGGTATTGGAGAACAAGCATCTCGAGATGATGGCTATATATAAGGAGTTGTTTTGCCACCACCAAGTATGCACGCGCATGGGTGGGGCGCAGGCCTCGCCATACGTCAAGGCCTGGGTGGATTATATTTTCATAAAGCGTCCATCAATGCCAGAGAAGGTTCACTTCACTGCGCGCTGGGCATATACTGCTGATGAAGTAGATGATATGATGGCCGAAGCGTGGGTATCTGCTCCTTCAGGGGATGCCGAAAGGAGGCCCACCTCCAGAGTTCATAATTACTTTTGTAAATCTGATTGCTTTGAGTCTGAAAGCGACTTTAGCCGCGTTTCTGATGATATGACTGCAGAGGGCCGTGGTTCTCGGAGGTTCTGGGCCTGCGGGATGGCTCAGTCAGGACTTGATTATGCCAGCTATGAGGCTAGCCTTTCGACATTCCTTGGCTCAACTGCCGACCATGGTATACGACATCCTGCATGGTTTGAGGGAGTTTCCCAAGAGGATAATAGAGTGTCGCGGGAGGAATGAGGAATTTCTGTGGGTTGGACTCCCTTACCACTACTTGATGGCTTGGTTGGCTTTGCACCGCCCTGGTCTGATAGTCCCCAGTACTCTCGCCGGTTATGAGGCAGGGGATGCAACACTGCGTAACTATCAATATGCGAAATGGCTTCATCAGGATGTTCCCATCTGTAGATGGATATTAGGTCATTTGGACGGCTATGTTCTCCACAGGGTTTTACCTACATACAATGGTTTCCTTGCAGATGATGAGTTAGTAGATAGTGATCTAACTTTCGGGGCCTTTCTCTGGTTGCAGTCCATCCGTCCTTCCCACTTGGTGTATCGGAACCAAAATCGGGTGTACTTGGAGTCTTAGGCCAAGCAATGATTACGACTTTATACATTAGCTAACTAGGGTTATCACAATCCTAATTACTAACAAGATGCACTTTTGAGAAATCCAATCCAGTTACCTACCCTGCAGACGACCCAACTCATCCAGGCCAAAAAGAAAATTAAGTATAGCAGACACACCGCAGTAAGATATGTGTGTCCTAAAGAAGTGCCCCACTCGACGGTGTGCTGAAAGTGTGCTCATCATGACAGATAGCTCTAAATCCCATGTGTGTGTGTGTGTGTGTATATATATATATATATATATATATATATATATATATATATATATATATATATAGACTGGAACACGAAGGGCTGCATGTAACTGGGAAATTCTTTCCTCCTAATGATCTAGATAATCAAGCTAGTTATTAGTCCTTAAAATTTTCTTGTTAGATTCTGGGTGTGGCATTCCGCAGAATCCATCCTAGACATGATATGCAAGACTGGACAATACAAGAAAGTGTACTATAATAAGCCACAACAAGAAAATATAATAAGCTGGAAGGTAGGAGTGCGCTACGACGAGCCACTATAGCAAAAGTATGGAGTGCACCATGACAGGCCACTCTCATGTAAGAAAGGAAAGATATGTACAAGAGTGCACCACAACGGGTCACTATCTAGTAAGCAAAGAAAACTTGTAACATGAGTGCACCACGACGGGCCACTATCTAGTAAGCAAAGAAGACATGTAACATAGGTGCGCCACTACCTAGTAAGCAAAAAAGATATGTAACATGGGTGCGCCACGACGGGCCACAACAAAAAAATTCTAGACATGGCATGGACTGTAAAGTACAATAAATTCGGAAAGATATGGCAATACATATCATAGCATATAAGAAAGAATTGAAAGGAAAGACATATCATGGCATGTGAAAAGGAATAAATAAAAGTAAGTACAAGACATAGAATAATAATTGAATATGTGCTAGTGTCAAGTGTATATAGGGTGTACAATCATCCTCTAACTATACGAGATCATCTAATCATGTTCAGAATTTATTAGAGTCGAAGAAAATATCAAAACGGCCAAGTACCGAAAACATGCCAAAAGATCAAAACTAAGATTAAAATTATTAGTCGCATATGAACTCCAATTAAGGTGAAACAAGAAGATTCTTGAAGCCAAGACAAAGATCTACAACTTTTATGTTTTGAGTTTTTCAAGATTCCAGCTATAAAATAGCTTAAACAAGCAAAAAATAGCCATTCAAGGCAATCTGCGCACGGGCGTACTGTACGCGGGAGCAAAATTGCCCACGGCACACGGTCTGTGCACTGTACGTAGAACGCACAGCGCACACGGGCAAAACTACCCACGGTGCAAGATGTGTGCAACTACGGCGCACGGGCGCACGACACAAAATTGCGCGGGTGTTCGGCGCGTGAGATGCGCTGCACGCACGGGCAAAAATGCCCACGTCATAAGGTGCGCGCAAGCACGGCGCGCGAGCACGCGGCGTGCAAGATGCATTACGCGCGTGGGCAAAAAATGCCCACGACGCAAGCTTCAAGCAAGCACGGCGTGCGGGCGCGCGGCAGAAAAACACGCGGGCGTGTAGTGCGTGAGATACGCTGCACGCGCGGGCAAAAATGCCTACGGCGCAAGGTGCACGCAAGCACGGAGTGCGAACGCACGGCGTGCAAGATGCGCTGTACGCACGAGCAAAAATACCCATAGCGCAAGCATGATGCGCGGCGAGAACACTGCACGCAGTACTGTTCATCGTCCCGACAGCAACAAAAGGTATGGGGAACCCATGAACACGAAAAATGGCATAACTAACTCAAAATAAATCAAAATCAAGTGGTTCAAAAGCCAAAACTGGGTAGAATGAAATTCTCCACAACATAAAACCATTAGATTTTGAAAATAACAAAGTTTAAGAGATCAAAACCAAGAAAATCCAAGAAAAATACAAACTTAGATCTACAAAAATATAAACATTAAAACCAAAAACTCCAAGTTCTAAAGAGGCTTAAAATCATGCAAGGAAGAATATAGAACAAACAAAATGGCAAAATAATAATGTTCAAGATTTGGTAAGATGCATTTGCTTAGGGTTGGGGGAGGAGTAAATGAAGAAGAAGATGAAAAAATAAATGAGAAGTAATGAAGAGAGAGAGAGAGAAATTAGTTTATATACCAACCCTCTCATCTCAATCCTAAACCAAACCAAGCAAAGCCAGGCCAAGTTGAACCAAACCAAGTTAAACCAAGTCAAGATTAAACCAAGACAAGGCTAAGAAAGACAAGTGAAAACATAGGTCACCTGACAAATGTCAGAATTTCGTACACGTATACTAAAAATACGTATAACAGAAAACGGGAGTGACAGGCATGCCGTCGGTATACACTGGTATACTGGCGGTATGTCGGTCAAGAAGAAAATCTATAAGTTGAAAAAAAACTTAAAGCATTACGAAAACCAAAAAAATATGAAATATAGTACAAAAATACATATCCGTCTATAAATACCAATACTATGAGACGAGTCTCGCAACTGTTACACAGTGATGCCCTTCAGGATAAAGAATGTGGGAGCAACATACCAGCAGACAATGGGCACCATATTTCGTAAGCACCTCTGAAAGACGGTAGAATGTTACGTTGATAACATTGACATCAAAAGCAAAAAAAAATCCAGTCACTTGGACGACTTGAGAACAGTATTCGACTTAATGCGAACACATCAACTGAAGATGAACCCAACCAAGTCGTTTCTGGGAGTCTCCAGTGGCAAATTCTTGGGCTTTATCGTCAAAGCCAAGGGTATTCATATTAACCCAGAGAAAACTAAGGCGATCTTGGATATGGCTCCTCCGAAGAATCTTTGTGAGCTCCGAGGCCTGCAAGGGCACTTGGCATATATCAGAAGATTCATAGAAAATCTCTCTGGTTGATGTTAATCCTTCACCAAACTGATGAAAAAAGGGGTTTATTTTGTCTGGACAAAAGAATGCCAGCACGCGTTCGACGACATCAAAAAGTACCTCACTAGTCCTCCGGTAGTGGTGGCACCAGTCGTGGGAAAGCCTTTTCTATTGTACGTCCGACCCATGGACCATTCTTCCAGTACTTTGCTAGCCCAGAGGAGTAATGAAGGCCACAAACAGGTAATCTACTACCTCAGCAGGACCATGATTGGGGTCAAGCATCGGTATAATCTTGTGGAGAAGAAGTGTCTTGCCCTGCTCTTCGCCATCCAAAAGATGCGTTATTATGTGGTCGGACAAACGATCCATGTCATCTCCCGGATCAATTCCCTCAGGGTCCTCATGACCAAGCCAGGGGCCTTAAACTCATGGTTAGCCACATGGGCGATACTTTTGACTCTTTATGACATGGTGTTCATCCTAAAAAAGGCAGTCAAGCGCCAAGCATTGGCCGACTCCTTTGTAACATACCCTGTGCCAGAGATATCAAAGCTCTATGACGACATCCCTGATGAAGTCCTAGAGTCCAATGCCATCTCAAATAACTCAGTTTGGCATATGTTCTTTGACGGTGCTTCAAGAACGAGGCCCAAAGACGAGATCTTTGCTGGGGTCGGAGTGGTCCTCATCACTTCCGACGGCTTGGTTATCCACCGTGCATATTCTCTCATGGAGTCATGCACCAATAATGTCGCTGAGTATAACGCTATCATCATCGGACTCCAACTCGCTAAACAGCTGGGGGTTGACTGCATCGAAGCCTATGGCGACTCGAAATTGATTATCAACCAGGTTCGAGGACAATACGAAGTCCGGTATGAAGATTTGGTTCCATACCACCAGGCAGCGATTGATATCATCTCTACCTTCACGGGGTTCTTTATAGAACATGTACATCGGTTGTAGAACTTTGAGGCCGATGCACTTGCTGGCCTCGTCGCTTCTTAGGCAGCTCCTGTGAGAACCCAATATACCATCACGATAATAGGCCGAGAGCTGGTTTGCCCGAAGAAAAATCTATATACGTGTCTGAGTTACTCAGTACAAATGGACGCTAATGTTGACGTTCGGGACTAGCGATACCTGTTCATAGACTATGCAGTCTACGAGATTTTACTTGACGACCTGAAGGAAGCTACTTATGGCAAGATATGCTCTCTTTGGTCCTTCTACGACACAGCTGCCAATAAGATGTATCATCGTTCATACGACGGGCTTCTCCTGCAATTTTTATCCAAGACAGAAGCACAAGAAGCACTCAGGGAGGTAGACGATGGCACCTGCGGAGCCCATCAGCCTGTTCCTAAGTTGCAAGATCGATTGTGTCACATGGGCTACTACTGGCCCACTATGATGGTAGACGTCGTTGATTACGCAAAGAAGTGCCGGGTATGTCAGTTGCATGCTGACTTCATCCACCGGCCTTCAGATTTCCTGCATCCAACGATGGCCTCCCGGCTGTTTGAAGCATGGGAAATAGATATCATTTGGCCAGTCAGTCCACCATCCTCCAGAGGACACCGGTTCATACTTGCCATCACCAACTACTTTTCTAAGTGGGCGGAAGCAGTACCTCTGGCCAAGGTAAAAACCGCAAACGTGATCAGCTTTGTCAAACATCACGTCATATACCGCTTCGGCGTTCCTCGAAGGATCATCCACAATAATGGTCCTCAGTTTATGAGCCATACTTTCCATCGGTTCTGTGATAAAAATCGAATACAGAAAGTGGCATCAATGGCCGATAATCCTGCAGCAAACAGACTAGCCGAAGTGTTCAACAAGACTATCATCAAACTACTTAAGAAAGTCGTTTCTTCTAATAATCACAATTGAAATGAGAAGCTCGACGAATGTATGTGGGCTTACCGTACGACCGTTCGAACACCCATAGGAAACACACCATTCTCTTTTATTTATTGAAGCGAGACAGTGCTTCCCCTGGAGATCCAAATCCCGTCCTTACGAGTAGCTATCACCAACCAGCTGTCTGACAAAGACAATCAACGTCGGCGGCTACAAGTATTAGAGGCGTTGGATAAAAAATGTCTGCTAGCTCAACAACGAATCAAGCTTTACCAAGCTCAAATTTTAGGGGCCTTCAACAAGAAAGTCCAAAAAAGAATATTCTAAGTGGGTGACCTTGTCTTATCAGTTCGAAGACCGATGGTAATGACTCACAAGAAGGCTGGAAAGTTCGAGCCATAGTGGGAGGGACCATTTGTCAAAGAGACGGTCTACTCCAATGGTGCCTACCGACTGGCCAAACCCAACAGTGATTTGCTAATGATGCCAAACAATGGCAAGTTTCTAAAGAAATACAATGTCTGAGTTTTAAACCAGCATAGGATCCCACATCCCCTGTGGGTATTCATGGATTCTGTTACAAGAATTCATCCCTTCTATACTTCACCCCAGTAGAAAAAAATAATTCACGTCCATATCACCTCTGAGTTGTCTTCCTACTCCCTAGCGAAGTTCACGTCTACCACGTCCATATCACCTCTAAGTAGTCATCTCTTCTATGATGACCTTGTTTTGTCATAACTCCCTAGAAAATACTTTACGTCCATACTACCTTTGAATTGTCATTCTATACCCTATCGAAGATGTGCCTACCATATCCATATTACCTCTGAGTAGACGTCTCTTCTATGACAATCCACCATAATTGTCATATTCATCTATAGGACCATTCACGTTCATACTATCTCTGAGTCGTTCTATACACCCGTAGAGTCTATCCTTGCCATGTTCACATTGCCTCTGAGTAAGAAAATATCTACCACCAAAGGATTCTCTATTTACCATGTCCATATAACCTCTGAGTAAACACCATATTCCTAACGAAGTTATCTCCATCCCCTCATGATATACTACCTCCGAAGGAATCCTCGTTCTTGTGCGAGGAAAACCTCACAAATAAAAGGACAAGCATATAAACAAAGCCAATGTTTTCATTTATAAAGTGAAAAGTTTTTCTTTCTTTGGTTACAAAAATTTATCTCTCATAAACTGAGAGACAAGAAGACAGAAAGAAGGTCAAAACTGAGAAGACCGACGCTGAAATTCTTTCAGTCGACTCCTCAAAAGAGCAACCTGTGGACCAACTAATGCTTGGGCTCGACGCTCGGCCTCCTGACGGCGAACGGCCTCATCCTCAACTGGAGAGACCCTTTGGCACACAAGGGCAATCTCGGCCAGACGAATGCCAATGCTTTCCTTCTTCCGAGCCAGAGTCTCGGAATGTTGGCGAAGGATCTCCTTCTAGTCCTCAGACTTGACCAGGTCACTCTCAGCAAGGACCAGGATCTCTTCTAATTTTTGGATATGCTCTCGGAGAGCCTTGTACTGATCCTCCACAGCTGCTTGGTGACAAACCCGAGCCTCTTCGGCATAAGTCACTACTTCAATCTCAGACTCAACCTCGGTAAGTCGAACAGTTAGTGATCGACATTTCTGCTCGTACTGAGATGCCTCAGAGACCATCTTCTCTAACTCTGTAGTAGCTAGAGTCGGAAGACTACGCTTCAGATTCTGGAGTATTAAGGCAGCGGCTTCCAATCCAGCCAACAGATCTTCTATAGCATCGGCCTTAGCCTTATACTCTAGATAGTCGTGCAAGGCCACCAACTAGGCCCCTACTATAGTTCGGACCCGTCTGAGAGATTGGTTGTTTCGTAAAACACCCTCTATGCCACACGTCAATGCATAACAAATTGTGCTCAGAATGAGATTGGTATAACATGCATTGTCAGCCAAGCTCATTGGGGTTACCGGAGATGCCATAATGGAAGGCCCCTGGACGGCAGAAGCAGCCAACACATGTCGAGGGATCGCAGCCGAAGTAGGGGCATCATCACCATAAAAGAGGTCATTAGTGGTACAGAGACAGTAAGAGCTGACACTCTCTGAGACACAACTAGCTCCTCAGCAGGCTCCTTCACTGGTTCTTCAAACGCATCTAGAGTTGAAACCGTATGGGCTGGAGTGTGAACCATCTCAGCAATCGAATTCTCGACGATCGTAATGGCCAATTCCTCAGAAGTCTTATGAACCCGTGCTCCAACAGTCGGCTCGTCGACAGTTTGCCCGACCAGTTCTTCTACAGCCTCTATGGTCGGGTTCCTGATTGTGACGTCAACAGGATCATCAGTGGTACTGTCATCAACCATCATCCCCGTGGCAACCTTGCTTGGGACCTCAATCATCGGTTCGTTAATGGCCATGTCAACCTGTGCTACGTTGACATCATCAGTCATCTCCTCGAGGACCAGATTAGCCAACTCTTTGATCGCCTCCTCGGTAGGCCTTCGAATAATCTCATCAACCTACTATTCAACAGTTATTCATGTCGGCCTTTCAAAAGTCAGATAAGCCAATGTTTCGACAACCTCTTCGGTCAACCCTTCCAAGGGACCTGTGGCCAATTGTCGAGACGAATCCTTGAGGTTCGACAAGGGCAGCTCCTCGACCGAATAATTTTACTCCTCTTTCGGTACATCAGGATTATCTTCAACCCTTCTTTCGACATGGAGAGGAGCTACAGTAGAAAGGTTCTGGATAATATCCTCAGCACCCACGTCTACCTGACCTATTATGGGTACAGACTCTGGAATACCGCCCTCGGTTGCCACCACGCCGACCTCAGGGACCTCCACGGGCTTGTCCTTAATCAGCCCCGCAAAAGTTTCCTGCTGGAGCGAAACCAATAGTTTAGAAGAGGCTCGAGTCTCATACTCGAAGGGAGCAGGCGGATAGACACCTTTCGGGTCAGTAGTTTTATCAGCTGCAGTCTCCCCCTCGATCCTTACAACATAGGACACCTTTGGGGCGGGTTCCTTAGAAAGAACCCTGAGTCTTTCAGACCATGTAGAACCGGTCTACACAAGCAAAGCAGCGTTAAATAGAAAGTACATAATGAAATTATAAAAAGAAAATACTAAGGCTTACCCGTAAAGGAGACCCAACGGGTAGGGCACTCGGTTCCAATACTCCGTTGGGGTACAACAACTATTCTTGTCCTTTTACCAGGAGGAGGGCTCACCTCGGAAGAAACTTAGCATTTCTACGGGTTACTCAGAAGCACTTCCTCCTCTCTCTCCCCTCTCGCGATGAACTAGAGCCTTCTGTTGATCTACTCTCCAATAGTGCAAGCCCATGGATACGTTTAGAAGCCAATGAGGGAAACTCAAACTTAGTCCCCTCAAGTAAACTTCGCTCTCGCTCGTACCCCGGTGAGAAGTTGTTCGTGACACAGTAAAACTTCGTAGCAGAATACAAGATATAAGTCTCCTCATGTATTGAAGAGATCGTAAATTATGCTCCAGTACCACCGATATTATAATAATGCCATATACTGGCATCATCTAGAAGACTTCCCTCATAACCAAGACCGGAGCTTGGATTGTCCATTATAGCCTGGCTATAGCCAAATTAACGTACGAAGCGGCTGTGATTATTGCATGGAGTCCAGTCTAGTCTAGTTTTGTCTAGGTAGTGTCCGTATTTGTTTATTTTAGTACATTATTGTTTATGCTTTATTTTGCCGGTAAATGATTAGAGACTAAGTTCTATTCAGGAGAAGGGTTACTACCCCAGTCCTTGTTTGGTTTACGGGTTGTAACTTGGGTTCCGAAATAGTTCCTAAGTTATCTTATTATTTGTCGTTCTATATAGTTCTTACACACTCACATGTCCCAGTTATCTTTCATACCCACATGTCCCAGTTATCTAACATGCTCACATGTCCCAGTTATCTAACATGCTCACATGTCCTAGTTATCTAACATGCTCGCATGTCCCAGTCATCTAACATGCTCACAAGTCCAAGCTATCTTACATGTTTACATGTACCATTTCTCTACATGCTCACATGTTCAGTTTATCTCACATGTTCACATGTTTTCGATTACCTTAAATATCTACAGTTTACATTATGCCACATGTTATTTACCCTATGCTCCATGTTGTTTTGTTTATTGTCTTTACTATTCTCGGAATAAATGCATTGGTAGTGCACGAGTCTCGATCTACATTTACTTATTTCTGTCTCTATTCGTTGTTGTGTTAGTTATTGCCGGTTTTAGTTCATAGTTTGGCCTCCTTTGTGGTACTTGCTATTGGGGGTCTTGACCCTACTGGTTTTGTTTGGCCAGATCTGATAGAGGAGCCCGAAGGATCTTTCGTACCATCTACTCGACGGTACTACCCGGAGCACTAGAGTACCTTAGTGGGTTTTCTATTTCATTCTCCCACTAGTTATTTGTATTATTCTTCTGTGGCATTTAGCCTCCGAGCACATGTTTTGGATCTTGATATTTAGCCTACGGACCTAAACATGATTTGCTTATTCTAGACTATAGCTAGAGCTTATCATGTATGACTATTACCCTTGCTAGTTCTTCACTTTTTTACTAGGTTCATGATCATCCACGTATATATAGTTTGGGACATTTTACTATTTTATGTCTGATGATCATACTTCTTGTACTTTGCATATTTTCCTGTGATTGAGATACCTAGGATCGCTTGACCTAGGATTGACTGTTGGCTTGTAGTAGTTACCCCCATGTCTTGATAGCTTATACGTTATTCCAGGGTGCTGGAGTACTTTGGAATACATAGCTGGCCTAGTCCCTCCCTACTTGCCAGTATTCTGGTTCGGCGGCGTGACAACAGTATATCCCTTTTGGAGTCCAAAATGAAGTATGCTTTTTGTCTTCGGGAAACATCTTGATTTGGTTGTAGGCTAAGAAACCATTCATAAAGGACATACGTTCGAAGCCACAAGTGTTGTCGATCATCACGTCGGTGATTGGGAGGAAAAACTCGTCTTTTGGGCAGGCCGAGTTGAGATCCCTAGAGTCTATGCAGACTCAAATTTTTCCATTCTTCTTAGTGACTAGGACAATGTTGGCCACCCAATCTGGGTGTTGTTCTTCGCAAATGAAGCTACTCTCTAAGAGTTTGTTGACTTCTTCCTCGATAGCATCCATGATGTTGGGGCAAAAATGCTGCTGTTGCTGTTTGACAGGCTTAGCATCGGGTAGGATGTTGAGACGGTGCATGGCGACTTGTGGGTTTAAACCCGACATGTCTTTGTAGCTCCATGTAAAGACGTTAATGTATTCTCGGTTAAGCTGTATCAGGATTCTTTGTCTTCTTCTGTCAAGCTTTTGCTAATAAAGATGGGTTTAGGGAAAACCTCATCTCTTAGCTCGACTTGGACGACTTCGTTTTTAGTGGGAGGTTCGTGCTGTTCGAAGTGCCATTCCCATTGGGATTCGAGGCGATGAGCCCATGGTTCATCTTCGAAGTATTCAAGCATTTGGTCTTCATCCTCGACTGGGGGACCTGCGAAGACCATATTAACGGACAATACTTTCTTGAGGGCTTGGCCAATACTGGTTTCAGAGTCCCAGGTTGAGGAGTCCGAGAAATCTGAACGCATCGGGACCTTCGGTTCAGAGCTCTCCGACGTTGTTGAGGGTGTAACGTAACCCAACCCCTGACGTGTACGTTGGTAGTAATTTTGGTACTTTCCCTTCGGGGCATAAAGTCATAAGGAAAGGCGTCGGCCTTTGCCATAGTTCAGTCCTCTGTCACCGTTCAAGTCGTAACCCATTTTCTGGATGAAATTTTTGGCTTGAGTAGTGTAACGGTAGAGTTGCATCTTACCGTTATCGGATTCTAGTTCTGTCGGAGCCAGTTGCTTCGGGTGCTCCAATCGGCCGAAGATGATGGGTTCCTCCTCCTTTTTCTTTGCTGGAACTAAGAAGTAGGCATCTTGAGAAGGGACAACTCGGTTTACGAGGTTGGTGGTTGTCACTTATAATTGCAGTATATATAGAGCGTTGTCTAAGAAATACCTAGTGTTCCAATGCGCACACGAGTAATTCAAAGACAAATTCCTATTAATGAAATGCAAAATTTTATCTCGAGAGATTACATCATCTAAAGAATGCGCTTTCGGTATTGGCGCATATATAGTCTCCCAACTCTTTATCCGTGAGCACCAAGGCTGTTGCGGGAGATGGTAGAGGACATTTCTCCTTCAGCTTGACTACCAAGGGTGTTGCAGTTGGAGGTTCGTGTGACCTCAGAGTTGGCTTTGAAGCTTTCCGGGGGAGCCTTATTTGCATAGGCTCCTGGCCAGCCTCTGACATGATCGAGGATGATAGCCGGTGCTTTGCCTCGGAGCTTGATGACGAGGGGAGCCGATGTCTTGGAAGATTTACCCTTTAATCGAACCTTCAACGGTTCTTCAGCGATAACTGCGCTCTCTGTTTTATCGTCGACGTCATTGGCGACGTCGACCCATGGGACTGATTTGTATAGATCAATATCTGTACAATAGGCTTCGTGTCCTCGGAAGGGATCGATGTCAGCAAACTCGGTCTTGATAGTTCCATCGCTGGCCATATACTTCATGCATTGATGGAGAGTGGAGGACACGATCATGTATTCATGAATCCATGGTCGTCCTAGCAGCATTTTGTAGTTTACGTCAGCATCAATGACGTAGCAAGTAACGTCAGTCTGGAGATCGCCTATTTGGCATTTCAGGCGAATCTTGCCAAGGGGTTCCCTTTTTCCAGCGTTGAAACCGCTAATTGTAGTGTTTGACACAATTAGCCGATGCATCAGGATCCCCAAAACTTGGAGTAAACTTTGAGGGATGATGCTGAGAGAAGAGCCATGGTCGATGTGGATGCGATCGACCTTAATGGCACCATTGTACCCTTTATAGTACAGGGGTCGGTTGTGCCGATTGTTTTTTTGTAGCATGTCCTGCTGGGTGAAGGTGATGTGAGGGATCACCTCGACCACACTGTAACAATATGGACATCCAGCAGGGTTCTTCTTGGGCGGTTGAACCTGAGTGAGGAAGGAGTCAGCGTTCTGTAAAGCTTCGCTGAGGGCGTTTCGAGTCTTTTTGGAGAGACGGAGAAGCTCGAAGAGTGATAGTCGAGCTAGAGTGTTGGCCAGCTATGCCAATATGTCAAAATTATAGTACTTGATTGGCCCTACTGTCGAGTCTTTTCTCAGAGGCTTATCAAAGCGAACCTTCTTCTGCTTCTGTTTATCTGCAGCAAGCGCTTAAGACGGGCCTACTTTCGATGTGTCGGGGCGTTAACGGGCAGAGGTGTTTCTTCTTCTGGAGCTTGGTTCTCTTCTCGCTGGTGAGCCGAGTGAGTGGTAACCAGGGTGTCATCAGTTGTCGTAGAGATCATGCGACACGACCCGACCTTCTTTCCCTTGACAGAGCGTGCTGTAGGCATCATTATGTCTGGAGTAAGATCAGGATGGATCCACATTACTTTTCTTTGCGACATCGTAAATGAGATAAAGCCTTGGGCGTTGTCCCGGGCCGGTAGAAGATGGACTACTTCCATCATCGCTCTCGGGATGGGGACGTTGCCGTCTTGAGCCTCTATTCTCGAAAACTTCTAAACTGGAGAGTGACAATGATGGCGGTAACAGGCTTCTCCTCGTATTCGAGTGGGATGACTTTAGCATCGATGAGGTGCTGGATTTGTCTTTTCAATATGTAACAATCACGCATCGAATAGTGGACATACTGGTGGTAATGACAGTATTTTGGATTGTCCACCTTTCCCACTTCGTCGGGACGCTTAGGCGGCATGAGTTGAAGTTTGCCACTCTTTGCCAACATATCGAAGAGCTCTAGTGTGTCTTCGTCGTTAAAAGAGTAGGTCTCTTTTGACATCTGTGCTTCGGTCGGCTTCGGGTTCGATGATGCCGAACCTTTAGAAATGTTGATGGTCATGGCTTGCTTCCCTTTTTCGTTTTTGTTGCCGGATGAGCGCTTCCCTTTATCTTCGAGGGAGGAGAAGTTCAGTCCCAGCAATTGTGCTTCCTTGCACTTTTTTGGGCTACATCGGTCTCTGTGATGAAAGGCGTCCACTCTATGCATAGAGCACTGTGCCACAACTTGATCACAGGAATCATATTCTTGCGACATGAGTCCATAAGCATGGGCCCAGGTATACTAGAAGGTAACCTCAATGCGGCCTGGCAGAAGTGCTCAATATATGTGCACACCAGCTCTTTCTTCTTTTGAACGATCTCCATGAGAGTCGACATCGTCATGCCTATTCCTCCTTCGTAGAATCGATTGAGGAATAGGTTCTTCAAGTCTTCAAAGGATAAAATGTAGTTGTTCGGAAGTCTGCAAAACCATTCGTAGCCTGCAGGGCTCCTACGAATATGTTGGTGAGGAGGGCATCATCCTTTGGTAGATGCCCGTTACTGAGGCAAAGTATCTCAAGTATCGACTGGGAGACTCCTTTGTATCGAACGGCGTGAGCATCTGCAGATTATATTTTGGAGGATAGATCACATTATCCTATTCGGCAATATATGGCTGCCGAATCCCCATCTTTTGGAGTGTCACTCGCTTTTCATTGGCGTCATAGCGAGCGTATAATTCTTTGATGGCCTGCTGCATTTCATTCGATATTGTAGGCCCAGTTGTTGATGGTGTAGATGATGCTGGCATTGCTTGGCTCATAATAGAAAGCACATTGGACCCACCGTTAGCAGCTGGATTTGGAGCAGGATTGGAGCCAGAGGGGGTCAATCTCTCCTTGATCTCCAAGACAACAGAAGCCAAGGACTTCATAGTAATGTTCAACGTGTTTAGGCTCTTCTCGAGAACCTCTATACGTTTCTGCTGACTAGAGCCTTTGCTACTTTTTGCATTGTTGTCACCTTCGGCCATAAACACGGACACCATGTACGGGTAGGTAGAAGGGACATTAAATCTTTCGCTCTCCAGTTCAGAGGACTGAGTCCCATCATCTTGAGGATAGATCGACAGGTTGCAATCATCCTCTGACTCATTATAATTGCTTCCCTCCGCGTTTTGGATACCTGCAACTGCGAGGTATCTGTGTCATACAATCCTTCGTTGGATTGGAATGCGGGATTGTCATGAATAGTGGAGCACTGGCTCCCTTCAGCATCTAACGTGGCATCTTTTTGCGGCAAGGAGCTAGACTTGGCATGCGTGTGTTGGAGCACACCTGGGTATTTACGTCATGCTACTCCCAGGCCGCTTTTTGGGCTTGTTAGCCGAGATGGTAGGATTTTTGGATAGTTGCTTTAGAGATGGAGAACCCCGTACCGCGTTGCATGGAACAACACAGAGTTTCTCTTCTTCTTCGCTCGATGACCCCGGTCGAGTCCTTGATGTACAGTCGCCATTGGTCACAGTCTTTGGAAGATGGACTGTCTCCTCGGTGGCGATGTGGTTGCCTGGTGACAACAATAGTTGATGGTGATCTGGGTGCAAGTATGCCTTGGTTTAGGCATACCTGGCGCCGCAGGCTCCTCTTCTGCTTTACGCTTGTGGGAAAGCGTTGGGGTCTTCATTCCTACACTTTCATTGCACGTGCAGGGAAGCTGCGCACAAGAGTGAGGATACAGAGATAGCTTCTCTCTTCTTAGTTCCTGTGTGCGGGGCACGCTTAGGTCCTAATTAGAAAGTTGCTGATGATGTAGACTCCTTCCATGCTTACAGGAACACTGTTCGCGTGAGTCTTTCTCAGTAGAGTGTACCCGATGGCTCAAGTTGTGCACATGAGTGCTCGAACGACAGCAGGGTTCAACCAGTCGAGGCATCGAAGCACTCAAATCAATTTTGTATAGCTTTCCATTGGCTGCGCGTGTGACAGTCAACGCGGGCTTTTGGTATGCTATTGGCATAGCACGTTGGTTGCACAAGGCGTATGCTTCCTTTGATTTCTTTCGACTACCTCGAGAGGGTGCATAGTATTCAGAATCCAACAGAGTGGTTGGCATTGCACTTTGGCCGCGTAGGGCACATGCTTCCTTGGATCTCTTTAGGTTACACTTAGGAGGTGCGTAAAATTCAAAGTCTAATGCAACCTTACTTGATGGGTAGGAAATTCTGTCAAAGACAGATCTTCTCAACGGTACCGCTTTCTCCGTAAGTGGTTGATCCACTGCATGCTTCCTTCGGCGTTGTGCCTGTGGTAGGCCCGCAACAGGGGAGCCGCACTCTTCGCTGCGCTTTTCCAGAGAGGGAATCGAGCGAGACGGCATGGCAGCAGTAGCCAAAATCTTCTTCTGGGCTTTGTCGGTCAGGGGGTTCTGAAACGCAGTCCCTTCTGTGGTGCTGCTCGTCGCAGTCGCCTTTGGCACCCAGGTGCGTGGAGTCTTTTTTGGTTTTACTAACCGCTTCGAAGGACTCGACTTCTCCTCAGAAAGGAGATCTTCAAAAGTTTGTTGGTCGAAACGTATGACCAATGTCTTCTGGGATGATCCCAGCAAGTTGTTGTCAGATTGTGCCACTACCTTCTCGTTGGAGGAGTCGTCTTCCTCGCTTAGCATTCCAAATGCTATGTTCGATCTTGACAGCTTCGAACGACCATTGGCCTTGCACAAGTCGGCTGGCAGTTGTGGATCCCTTCATTCAGAGAAACTGTGCCTTTGTAGAAGAACTGCTGCTGAATTTCGAGATGCACTTGAGCGTTTGGCAAAAAGAGTTCGAACTTGAACAACGTCTTGGCGGTCTTCGAAATCCAAGCTTTCGGATTTGGATGGTTGCCAATCTGAAGAGCCACAGATTGTGCTCTGCCCTGCTCAATGGCGGTGGCACGGCCTGTGTTGTGGACTGAGTTTTCGCTCGGGCCAATAGCTGCTTCAGGAAGCGGCTCACTCTGACAGTGCTGCGCGTCTGGGGAGATATGCATTTGTGAAGATTAACTCCCTTGTATGGCGCCTATGAAGATTAACCCTCTTGTAGATCTTTAGATGCCTTTGTTCTTTTCATGATGAATCTGTAATAGATCATTGTAGGCAAAGCTCTTTTCTTGTAATCATAATGAATCTGTAATAGATTTTTGTAACGCCCCAGTCCTAAAATACTTGGGACTAACTACGTAGACATGCCAGCTGCATACATAGGAAGTATATGGAATCCTCGTATGTATACATAAGCTGTAAAATATGGTAAACCATGACACACTAAATGTCATCCATAAATATGAAGGAATAATGAGAGAAATCTACTATAAATTGTTATTTTTTACAACATGTTGGGCGGAGACAAATCCACTACCAACTATTGGAAGAGAAGAAATACATAAACAATTGAGGAATTAGTCGAGCGATGCAAATGACGATCCAAGAGCATTCATCTTGAAGATAGAGAGTAAGTCATGGCCTTGGCTAGAGCTCCTGCGAAAAGTCACAAAAGCACACCTGGAGAGTTCACCATGTCCTCTGAGGGACGTAACAAGATACAGGAAGAACATGCCATAAATACTGAATATAAATATGCCATAAAGTCACAAATAAAAGTAAAGTGACATGACATCAACTCAGGTCATCTAACCGTTTTATAGTGTACATGCAGTTAAGAAACAATCCTTTGACGCATGGACCCTGGCTGTAAATGGGATCGGCATAGTCCCCAATTGGGCACCTTGGGCCTACGTCTGTAACGTTCTAAGAATGCCAGAGGGCATCAGTAAATAGGGGTACGTCCATAACTCTCAATGAATGTCAGAGGGCATCACTAGCCTGCGTCTCCGGCGGAGCTCACAGGTAATCAAGGAAGTGCAAAAGAAGTCCATACGTCAGGTGTTGTTCTCCACCCAATGCAACTATCTAAGTCGCATCCACGACCACGTAACTCTACTAACTGCTAAGTCTTATAACATGCCTCTATTAGCAGTTAGACCTAACGCATGTGCACGAGTGATCGGCCAACACGCAAGGACATCTACATGCTACTTATCTCACACATATGTCGTAGCACCATCGTGACAAGTTTATGATAATACCCTGATAATCGGTAGTCCCTTAACTTCTAGGTCCACAAGCAAAATTAAATGCGAAAAAGGAAAATACGACTAGCACAATGTATAACTGAAAGCAAGCAGTAAATCATGAACTGTAACTGGAAGAACTGCAAGTAAACATGCAGGAATACGTAATAACTAATGAAAATGCAGACTAACTATAAACATTAAATAAGACAAGATATCCTGCCTGGTGCGTGCAAGGATTTGACATGCTCCGATTTGTCCGTTAGCCATGACCGAAGCGTAAGGGTCCAATTTCGCAAGGAAGTAGGAATAATGTGACTATCCACGGACAGGAGATAGTATAAGGAAATATGGAAGCACAATTTAGTTATGATGGTGGTAATCGAGAAAATTTTCGAAAATAAATATATATACTATTTTTTTAGAAAGTATTTATATTGCTAGTTTACGAAAATATATTGAAAACAATTTGGGGAAATACATTTTTTTGTCTAGATAAATACTCGATAATCAAAAATCATTTGTAGTCTGAGTCCTAAGTTGTAAAATTTATAGATAGAATTTTTTTTATATCTTTTAGTAAAAATAATTTAGATCAATATTTTAAAAATATTTAGGAACTCATTTTATTATTTAGAAACTATATTCCTATGGGTAAAAAATATTTCCAGAAAAATATTAATAATCAAGAAATTTTGTTTAGGGTTTTAAAACCATATTTTAAAATTTAGGCTAAGATAAATCTAATATTTATATATGCCTGTCTAGATATATTTTTACAAGAAAACTTGGAAGAGATTTTTGATAGTCAAATTACAAAACCAATTTTTTTTGATAAAAATGACTAATAAATATCCTAAATCTTAATACTAAAAAACAACAACAATGATAATGATAATAATACTAATACTAATACTAATTACATAACCTACTTATAATAATAATACAGAAATACTAGTAATACCAATTACATATACTGTACATACATACATACATACATACATACATACATACATACATGCTTTATAGCAATTCATAATAACAATAATAATAATATTAATAGTATTAATAATAATAACTACAACCTACAGCTAAAACTGGCTTTCCTTACTCTCCTATCAAAAAGTGTCCACCAGAGTAATAACTAAAAGAAGGAGAGAGAGGGAAATAACTTTCTTGTTCAATGAAGAAAAGAAGAAGAAGCATGTGAAGTGAGGAGGGAGGTGAGATCTGGAGGGAGAGGGAGGAGCGAGGGACTTACCGGCAGGATTTCGGCACATGAAGGGCGCTGCGGAGGAGAGGCTCCGGGCCGGGGAAGACAGCTCCGGCTTTCCGATCTAGGCGAGGAGGCTGCCGGAGAGGTCACGCACGAAGGTCGGTGGTGATCCGCATGGCCGGCTCAGCGCAACCGTGCCACTGGAGATGGGCGAGGCCAAGCGCCGAGGCGCAGTTTCGCCGTGGAGTGCGATGAAGAGTTCGGGGCTGCCGGTCAAGGTGAGGTTTTTCTTTCGGTTTGGTTTTCTATGTGGATGGCAGTGATGGTGGCTGGATTCTGTGGTGGCGGAGATGATGTGGTCGGGTTTGGGGATTGGAGTACTGGTGATGGAGTTGGCACACGATGGTGGTGCTCGGCTGGTGGTGGTGGTGCGTGTGTGGTTTGATCTGATAGGAGGCCGGGATGATGGGGTTTGGCTGGGATAGGGCTGTTGGTGGCGGTAGTAGTGTTGGAGTTTTGGAGACAGTGTTGGTGGTGGTAGGCCAGAGTTGGCCATGGGGCGGCGAGGATGGCAACAGTGGTGGAGATGGTGATGGGCTTTGGGGTTGCGCCATTGGTGGCGGTTAACAGGGGTGATGACGGTGGTGAAGATGGTGCGCGGTGGTCACGAGGCGACGGGGGTGCCTGTGATTGTGGCGGACAGGGAGGAGCAGTAAAGTCGGGATAAGAGACGGGATATGGAGGCGCACGACGACGGATGGATATGACAGGGGATAGTTTAGGATTTCGATTACGTTGTTTTTGGTCCTCGTGTCCGAGGGTGTCGGTCACGACAAGGATAACTGTAAAATTACTGGAATAAGAACGTGTGGTCACAGACTCGATGCATGACACTTGGTCGGAGATTTTTGGGCTGTGGAATTGATTGTGAAATTTATGGAGAACAATGACAGGGCTCCCCTTTATATAGGGTTTAGGAATCCTCGGTAGATAAAGGTTAGGACTTATTTAAATCAATATAGACAATTTCACTATTAAATTATATCAAATTAGAGTAACTCAATAATCCCAATCTAAATTTAAAATGAGTTATAACTTTATCCTTAATTTATACTATTATAATCCATGAACTCAAATCTTAATTTAAATTACCAAGATAATTAAACATTTAAATCAAACAGATTTCAAATCATCCTTCTATAAATAATAAAATATAATAATAATTAATTTCAAAAAATCACAATAAATGTTAAATATTTGAAATATTATTTTGCAATAAAATAACTATAATTTGTTTTCGTAAAATTAAAGTGGACATGGAATAAATTTCATGTCACTCGTACACACATAATATTTTCACATAAACAATAGTTTTCTAAATTACTACTTATATTGTACCACAAAATAAAATGGCACTTTTATATTAAATAAATGAATAACATTTACTAATCTCGACGTGATACAATAAATAAAAATATTACTTTATACTATTTTAAAAAATACTTCGCATATATGTCTTCGTACGCGACGTACAAATACGAAAAATAAAAAATCAATGCCAAAATAAAATTAAAAATTCATAGTAAAATTTAGGGGGTTTACATCCTACCCAACTTACAAGAATTTTATCTTCAAAATTTAGGAATAATTAGGGTAGATAGGGTTAAGGAAATAGGAATGGCTGATCGATAAGAAATTATGATCAATCATGAAGCGAAGATTAAGAGGCAAAAGTTAATGAAATGGACAAATAAAATCATCATATTTAGTTTAGAAGGTGATCAATACATGACAAGCCATTGACGTTTAAATTTAATCAACACTACTATTTATTCTATAGACGTGCGAACCTATAAACAGGCAACGACTTCCTCTATCTCAAATCTCGATTAGTAGCTCGTTAGTTTCGGGTCAAATCTACTTGCCGGCTTCAATACCGTTAAGTCCTTGAGTTGTCACTCCTCTTGTCATCAAATCTCAAAGCTTTTGATTTCTTCTCACAATTGATATCCCATCGAACTTAATTATCTACAAAACACATTTTTCTTTTTCCTAAATTTGAGATTTATGAACAAAACTTAGATGCCAACAAATATATACTTTCGATATCTCATAATAGGATGCCTTAAATTTAGAAGTTTTGGATTCAATAATCTCTAACGAACATTTTACTCATACCAAATTTTTCTGTCTTTCAAAATTTTCTTAAAGAAATCAGTCGATCTTTAATCAATTTAGTCAAAGATAAAATCAAAGTTACTTTAATATGAAATTATATCCATAATTGTAAAATTTTGATAAGTCCAAACTTCTAATTCAATAAATCTCTAATACTCATATGCATACATATTTTCTCTCGAACTAGTTTCCTCTTGCATAATTACCTTTAAGAATTTACATAAAAAAATTTCTTCACTCAATTTAGTCGAGAGTATAATTTACCTCACCTTTTTATGACCTTTATATTTACCATCATCACATAGTTAAATTCTTAAATCAGCAAGAGTTTAAGAATTTACACCCTTCTTGAAATCTAATAACTTGAAACACCCTATGTATCATCTCATAAAATTTTATTAACAATAGATTACCACGAAGAACCAATTTGTCGATCAAGAAATCTACTCTCATTAGATCATAAAATGTACTCCGTCTAATAGGGTTTACCGCAAGATTTCACTTATGCATATTCAATCATCTTATTCAACTATACCACTACTCTCCTCTAGTGGTTTTCTAATCTAACCTGTACTAACCATAGGATGTCATGATCAAATTTCATCTTCGCATAAGGGAATCATACAAGGAACAAGGTTGCATAAACTACGGAGGAATCATAGTGAAATATGAGTGAAGAAATTTAATTGGATGGGAGAAAAGTAAGGGTTGCTAATATTGCATGAAGAATAAAAGGTATTATGCGTCTAAGTAAATCAAGATAAGGCATGAAAATAAAAGGACAAGGGTTAAGAAATCAAGATAAAACACAAGTTAAACATTTAAGGAATTAAGTAGATCAACATTAAATAGTTTAGAGACTCGTTAGGCATGGTTCCTAGAGGGATGATAGTCTCCTAGGTAAAGGTGTGGTTAAGGAGACGATTCTAATCCCTTTCAAGTGTCAAACGATTAGAAGGTCATGGTGATCGATTTAGATTTGAGGGAAGGTCGAGTAAGTCAATATGAAGTTATAGTCACGTGGTTTGGTCGATGACTAACTATACTGGTGTATATATAACTATCATGGTCATTGTTGATATGGCAACTAATGTGGACTACTTCTGTCTATCTCGTTGTCTATCATATAAGATTCTAAATCTATGAATTCGAGTTCCTCGAAAGTTTCTCAATAAAATTCTCAAATTTATGTACCAAAAATTTATAACCCTTCATAATCATAACTTAAAATTTTAAACCCTCTAATCAATCTCTAAACACGCTTTTATCTCAAACTAAACTTCCCTATTTTCTAGTCGGTTGAGGTCGTTAAACAAAATTCTAACACTAAAATTTTCAAACTTGCTAATCAACCTCGAGAGAACCCTTAGCACATCACAATCAAGTATACAATTTTTTCCTCAAATCTTTGATATCATTAATCCAACTACTAACTTAAAATTGAAATGTATTTTGGTAAATCATAAGAATTTTTTTAAAAAAAATCTTCTCAATCATTTTCATATTCCTCAAAAGGTGTATAAAACATAAACATTCCTAAAACCTTAAAATTCTTTTTTTTTCCAATACTCAAAACTTTAAACTCAAATCTAAATAAATTTATTAATCATAGATCATGTAACAAATTTAAAATTTTTCTCAAGTCAAATCCATATTTCCAAAATAATATATTTATAAGCCAAATAAGTCATAAATGTGCTAAATCTTAAAAATCAACTTGTTGTCTCAATCATTTGGAGATTCTAATGAAACCCTTGTAAACACCACTTAGTAGCCTCAAAATAAAATTCTATCTATCCTTCGAAGGCGGTAATATCGCTACTACCCAACTTGGAATTAACTAATCCTTAAGATCATAAGTTTAGAAAAATAAGATACATTTATAACTCAAATAAGACCTCAATGCATACTAATTGTCAATGTAATCCTTGTAGCCATGTGTTTGACCTATGCGCATATACTAGTATAGCCATCTTCCTAGCTGTCACTAAGCACGAAAAAAATAAGAACTCACGGTAGAAAGAAATCAAGAAAGATGCAAATCAAGGAAGGCAAACGAGAGTTCGAAATTTGGAGTCAAGAAAGGATGTCAAGTATGTGGATGAGATCCTAGACTCTAATCCTATATGTAGGCTCGTTTGGTACAGTAATGTAACCGAAACGGCAAACTCGACGTATATGGTCCACCATAAAAATATGTAATGTCCAAGTTCCAAAATACTTGAGACTAAGTACGTAGACATGCCAGCTGCATACATACGAAGTATATAGAATCCTTGCATGTATACATAAGCTGTAAAATATAATAAACCATGACACACTAAATCTCATCCACAGATATAAAGGAATAATGAGAGAAATCCACTATAAATTGTTATTTTGTACAAGATATCGGGCGGAGACAAATCTACTACCAACTATTGGAAGAGAAGAAAAACATAAACAATAGAGGAATTTGTCGAGCGATGCAAATAACGATCCAAGAGCATTCATCTTGAAGATAAAGAGTAAGTCATGGCCTTGGATAGAGCACCTACGAAAAGTCACAAAAGCACACCTGGAGAATTCACCAGGTACTCAGAGGGACGTAACAAGATACATGAAGAACATACCATAAATACTGAATATAAAATATGCAATAAACTCACAAATAAAAGTAAAGTGACATGACATCAACTCGGGTCATTTAACCGTTCTATAGTGTACATGCAGTTAAAAAATAATCCTTCGACGCATGGGCCCTGGCTGTAAATGGGATCGGCATAATGCCCAATTGGACACCAGGGGCCTATGTCCGTAATGTTCCAAGAACGCTAGAGGGCATCAGTACAATAGGGGTACGTTCATAACGTTTGGTGAAGGTCAGAGGGCATCTGTAGCCTGCGTCTCCGGCGGAGCTCATAGGTAATCAAGAAAGTGCAAAAGAAGCCCATACGTCAGGTATTGTTCTCCCCACCTAATGCACCTATCTAACTCGCATCCATGACCATGTAACTCTACTAACTGCTAAGTCTCCTAAAATGCCTCTATTAGCAGTTAGACCTAATACATGTGCACGAGTGATCAGCCAACACGTAAGGACCTCTACATGCTACTCATCTCACACATATGTCGTTGCACCATTGTGACAAGTTTATGATAATACACTAATAATCGGTAGTCCCTTAACTTCTAGGTCCATATGCAAAATTAAATACGAGAAAGGAAAATACGACTAGCACTATGTATAACTGAAAGCAAGCAGTAAATTATGAACTATAACTGGAAGAACTGCAAGTAAACAGGCAGGAATATGTAGTAACTAAAGGAAATACAGACTAACTATAAACAGTAAATAAGGCAAGGTATCTTGTTTGGTGTGTGCAATGATCTAACATGCTCCAATTTGTCCGTTAGCTATGACCGATGTATAAGGGTCCAATTTCGCGAGGAAGTAGGAATAATGGGGTTAGTCACGGACATGACTAAGGAAATAGGGAAGCACAGTTTAGTTATGATGGTGGTAATCAAGAAAATTTGCGAAAGTAAATATATATACTATTTTTTTAGAAAATATTTATATTGCTAGTTTACAAAAATATATTGAAAACAATTTGGGGAAATACATTTTTTATATTAGTCTATATAAATACTCGATAATCAAAAATCATTTTTAGTCTAAGCCCTAAGTTGTAAAATTTATAGATACAATTTTTTTTTTATATCTTTTAGTAAAAATAATTTAGATCAATATTTTGAAAATATTTAGGAACTCATTTTATTATTTAGAAACTATATTCCTATGGGTCAAAAATATTTCCAGATAAATATTAATAATCTAGAAATTTTGTTTAGGGTTTTAAAACCATATTTTGAAATTTAGGCTAAGAAAAATCTAGTATTTATATATGCCTATACAGATATATTTTTACAAGAAAACTTGGAAAAGATTTTTGATAGTCAAAATATAAAAGAATTTTTTTAATAAAAATGACTAATAAGTATCCTAAATCTTAGTACTGAAAATAATAATCATAATGATAATGATAATAATAATAATACTAATAATACTAATTACATAATCTACTTATAATAATAATACGAAAATACTAGTAATACCAATTACATATACTGTACATACATACATACATACTTTATAGCAACTCATAATAACAATAATAATAATAATATTAATAATATTAATAATAATAACTACAACCTACAGCTACAGCGGGCTTTCTTTACTATCATCTCAAAAAGTGTCCATCAGGGTAATAACTAAAAGAAGGAGAGAGAGGGAAATAACTTTCTTCTTCAATGAAGAAGAAGAAGAAGGATGTGAAGTGAGGAGGGAGGTGAGATCTAGAGGGAGAGGGAGGAGGAACGAGGGACTTACCGGCGGGATTATGGCACAGGCAGGGCGATGCGGAGTAGAGGCTTCGGGTTGGGGAAGACGGCTCCGGCTTTCCGATCTAGGCGGAGAGGCTGCCGGAGAGGTCACGCGCGGCGGTCGGCGGTGATCCGCGTGGCCTGCTCAGCGTGACCGCGCTGCTGGCGACGGACGAGGACAAGCGCCGAGGTGCAGTCTCGCCGTGGAGTGTGGCGAAGTGTTCGGGGCTGCCGCACTCATGCGGATCTGACCATCTTCGATCTTAGGCTATGGCGGTGTACGGTTAGCCAGAAGCTGGACGCGGACGGAGGAGTTATGGTCGAGGTGAGATTTTTCTTTTCGTTTGGTTTTCTGTTTAGATGATGGTGATGGTGGCTAGATTCTGTGGTGGCAGAGATGATCTGGTCGGGTCTGGGGATTGGAGTACTGGTGATGGAGTTGGCAAACGGTGGTGGTGCTCGGCAGGTGGTAGTCGTGCGTGTGTGGTTTTATCGGATAGGAGGCTGGGATGATGGGGTTTGGCCAGGATGGGGCTATTGGTAGTGGTGGTGGTGTAGGTGTTTTGGAGACGGAGTTGGTGGTAGTAGGCTGGATTTGGCCATAGGGCGGTGAGGATGGCAATAGTGGTGGAGGTGGTGATGGGCTTTGGGGTTGCACCATTGGTGCCAGTTAACAGGGGTGATGACGGTGGTGAAGATGGTGCACGGTGGTCGAGAGGCGACGGGGGTACCTATGATGGTGGCGGCCAGGGAGGAGCAGTGAAGTCGAGATGAGAGACGGGATGTAAAGGCACACGACGACGGATGGAGATGCAGCGGATAGTTTAGGATTTTGATTACGTGGTTTTTGGTCGTCGTGCTCGGGGGTGTCGATCACGATGTGGATAACTGTAAAATTACTAGAATAAGAGCGTGTGGTCACAGACTCGATGCATGACACTTGGTTGGAGATTTTTAGGCTGTGGAATTGATTGTAAAATTTATGGAGAATAATGGCAGGGCTCCCCTTTATATAGGGTTGAGGAATCCTCGGTAGATAATGGTTCAGACTTATTTAAATCAATATAGATAATTTCACTATTAAATTTAGATCAAATTAGAGTAACTCAATAATCCCAATCTAAATTTAAAATGAGTTAAAACTTTATCCTTAATTTATACTATTATAATCCATGAACTCAAATCTCAATTTAAATTACCAAGATAATTAAACATTTAAATCAAACAGATTTCAAATCATCCTTCTATAAATAATAAAAATATAATATAATTAATTTCAAAAAATCACAATAAATGTTAAATATTTAAAATATTATTTTGTAATAAAATAACTATAATTTGTTTTCGTAAAATTAAAGTGGACATGAAATAAATTTCATGTCACTCGTACACACATAATATTCACTTAAAACAATAGTTTCTAAATTACTACTTATATTGCACCACAAAATAAAATAGCATTTTTATATTAAATAAATGAATAACATTTACCAATCTCAATGCGATTTAATAAATAAAAATATACTTTATACTATTTTAAAAAATACATCGCATATACGTCTTCGTACGCGACGTACAATTACACGCGACGTACAAGTACGAAAAATAAAAAATCAATGCCAAAATAAAATAAAAAA
>JANAVB010042015.1:279628-284628 GCA_029216955.1 Iris pallida
GACTCCCTCTCCCAAGTAGATTCACCTGGGGAGTGACGGCTCCAAGCTACTCGCACTAGGGGTATAACCTTGTTCCTCAGCCTCTTCTCTCTCCTGTCTAATATCTCCACTGGCTGCTCAGAAACTGTAAGGCTCGGTCCGACCTCCAACTCTGAATGATCTAGCACATGACTAGGGTCTGGTACATATCTCCTCAGCTGAGATACGTGAAAGACATCGTGAACTCCTGCTAGGTTGGGTGGAAGTGCAACCCTGTAAGCTACCTCTCCGATCCTGCCAAGTATCTCTTATGGCCCGATGTATCTGGGGCTCAGCTTCCCTCCTCGTCCGAACCGGATCGTCCCTCTAGTAGGTGATATCTTCACTAGCACCATATCACCGTCTGCGAACTCCATCGGTCTGCGACTAGCATCAGTCCAGTGTTTCTGCCTATCCTGAGCTACTCTGAGCCTGTCTCTGATCATCCCAACTTTCTCTGCTGCATCCGTGATCATCTCTGGCCCAAGCATAACTCTGTCTCCAACATCATCCCAAAAGAGCGGTGTGCGGCATCGTCGTCCATAAAGCGCCTCGAAAGGAGACATACCGACACTGGCCTGGTAGCTGTTGTTGTATGAAAACTCTACCAAGTGCAGATGGCTCTCCCATGATCCTCCGAAGTCCAGCACGCAGGTCCTCAGCATATTCTCCAGTGTCTGTATTGTCCTCTCGGACTGCCTATCTGTCTGCAGGTGGTACGCCGTACTGAACTTGAGCCTACTGCCCAACTCCTCCTGCAAGCTCCTCCAGTAGTGGGATGTGAATCTGCTGTCTCTGTCTGACACGATGCTCACCGGCACTTCATGTAGGCGAACTATCTGCTGTATGTATAGCTCTGCCAACTTCTCGGTGGAAAGCCCCACCTTGAAGGGTATGAAGTGCGCACACTTCGTCAGCCTGTCTACGATGACCCAAATGGCATCCTTCCCTCCTTGGGAACGAGGAAGCCCTAAAACGAAGTCCATCGTAATATGTTCCCACTTCCACTCGGGAATGGGTAACGGCTGCAACAAACCAGCTGGCCTCTGGCGCTCTGCCTTGACCTGCTGGCAAACTAGGCATCTCGAGATGAAACGTGATACATCCCTCTTCATCCCGTGCCACCAAAGATGTTCCCGCAAGTCACGGTACATCTGTTAGCACCAGGGTGAATAGAATATCTCGATCGGTGTGCCTCCTGCAAGACTGTCTCTGCCAGCTCTCCCTTCGGCACGCACAATCGGCTGCCATGCCTCAAGGATCCATCCTCTGCTATAGTGAATTCATCTAGTAATCCAGCTAACGCCTAGGGTCGAAGTCTGCGAAGGCTCTCATCTATAGACTGTGCCTTCCTGATCTGCTCCATCAAACTTGACTGAATGTCAAGTGCCATCATCTGTACCACTGATCCTGGCCGAACTAGCTCGATACCGAGCTTCTCCAGATCCTTTCGCAAATGCCGATCAATCATCAGGTACCATGCCATCGGATGCCTGCTCAGTGCATCCGCCACCATATTTGCCTTCCCAGGATGATACTGTAAATCGATGTCGAAGTCCTTCATCAACTCCAACCATCGTCTTTGCCTCATGTTCAGCTCTTTCTGCGTGAACACATACTTCAAGCTTTTGTGGTCAGTAAAGATCTCCACACGCTCTCCGTAAAAGTAATATTTCCATAACTTGAGTGCAAAGATCACCGCAGCTAACTCTAGGTCATGGGTAGGATAATTCCTCTCATGAGTCCGCAATTGCCTAGATGCATAAGCAATCACTTTCCCATGCTGCTGTAGGACACATCCTAACCCCTTCCCAGAAGCATCGCTGTATATGGTGAAACCTCCAGAACCTGAAGGTAATGTCAGAACTGGAGCGGTCGTCAGCCTCCTCTTCAGCTCCTCAAACGCTGCCTGGCATTCCTTTGACCAGATGTACTCTGCGTCCTTCCGCGTCAGCTTCGTCATGGGTTCAGCTATCCTAGCAAAGTCCTGGACGAACTTTCTATAATAGCCTGCTAAACCCAGAAAGCTCCTGATCTCTGAAACTGACGTCGGAGCCTTCCATGTCTCAACTGCAGCAATCTTCCTGGGATCTACCGAGATTCTATCTCCAGTAACCACATGGCCGGAAAACTCCACTCGGTCTAAAAAGAACTCGCACTTCGACAATTTGGCAAACAATCTCTCCTGCCTCAGAATCCCTAAAACTATCCGCAAGTGCTCTGCATGCTCCTCTGGCGTCTTCGAGTATATCAGGATGTCGTCGATAAACACTACGACGAACTTATCCAGATACTGGTGAAATGTCTTATTCATCAAGTTCATAAAGACAGCTGGCGCATTTGTGAGACCAAATGGCATCACCAGAAACTCGTACTGCCCGTACTTCGTGTTGAATGCCATCTTTTGGATGTCTGCTGGCCTAACCTTCACCTGGTGGTACCCAAATCTCAAGTCTATCCTGGAAAACACCTTCACCCCACTCAACTGGTCGAACAAATCATCTATCCTGGGCAGAGGATATTTGTTCTTGATGGTGATGGTATTCAAGGCCCGGTAGTCAACACACAACCGGACTGTACCATCCTTCTTAGGCACAAAGAGCACTGGTGCTCCCCATGGAGAAGCACTGGATCGAATGAAACCCTTTTTCAACAGGTCATCAGTCTGCTCTTTCATCTCTATGGCCTCCTTGGGATTCACTCTATAGCAAGCCCGGGATACTGGTGATGAACCTGGCACTAAATCTATAGTGAACTCCACATCTTTGTCAGGCGGAAGCCCTGGAAGATCCTCTGGGAATACATCCATAAACTCTCTAATGATAGGGTGTGGCGGTGCTGCGTCCCCGACTGTCGCACAACAGTTCGGTTCTAGGCTGATCTTCGGCCCTGTCCTCCTGACACTGAATGGTGCTGTGCCTGGGGGACTGAACAAAATACTACCCTCATGACAATCTATAGATGCATGGGCATAGCTAAGCCAGTCCATCCCCAATATGATATCATAACCGGGGAGTGGCATCACAAAGAATCGCCCCTCAAACTCTCTCCTGGCTATCATAATAGAGCATCTATTGCTAGCTCTAATAGGCACTGGTCCTCCTCCCGTCATTACTCTACTAATCTCCGCAGTAGGTGTAGATACTAAGTGATGTTCATGCATAAACTCTAATGACAGGAAGCTATGAGATGCACCAGAATCAAACAAGCATAGAGCTAGAAAAGTATGCAAATAAACATGACCTGTGATGACGTCAGCTAAGTAATCTGGCTCCGAAACCTGCTCCGGCTCCGGCTCAAGGGCTAGGCTATAAACCTTCCCCTGAGGTCCCTTTTGCTGCTGCAGATGCTGCCCAAACCTCTGCTACTGAGTCGGGAGGGGTCCTCTAGGCTTCGCTGCTGGGCAGTTCCGAAGCTGATGGGTGGCAGACCCACAAGCCAAACACTGACCCAACCTCTTCCTGCAGACGGCGAAGTCATGACCTGGTCTTCCGCAGAAAGAACATATAGCTCCTTTCTGCTGCTGCTGTCGGGGTCCCGGGGCTCTAACTGGCGGGGTCTGATGATGTGGTGTAGGGGGACGATAAGTCTGCTGGGGTGGCGTCGGTGCTCTCTGTTGGAAAGCCTGACGCTTGGACGGTCCCTCATGGTGTACAGAAGCCGGCCTCTTGCTAGACAGAAGACGCTCCTCAATACTCCGGGCCAACTCTAGGCTCTGGTAGTAGTCAGTCGTACCGTTCGCCACTATAAGAATGCCAATGTCTGGAACTAGACCATGGCAAAACCTACGGGTCATCTCCTCTGGATCTGCAACCAGACTAGGAGCGAAACGGCTCAGGCGACTAAACTCTGCCGCATAGTCACCAACAGAACGATTCCCCTGCTGGATGTTCTGGAATCGTAGCCCCATGGCTACTCTAGCAGTAGTCGAGAAGAATTTCTTCTTGAACTGGGTCTTGAACTGATCCCAAGTGGCTCTCCCACTCGCAAATAACGGCTCATTCCGGAACCAGACTCCTGCTAAGTCTATCAGCAGAAATTCCGCTGCCTCGACCTGGAGGTCATCCGACATCCTAACTCCCATAAGCTTCCTCTCTACCGAATCTAGCCAGTCATCTGCTACTACTATGCCCTCAGTCCCTGAGAACTCTTTGGGATTCAGACCCGTGAAGTCCTTGATCGTCCCCGCTCTCTGCCGTGGCTCTACATGTGGTGGGACCACGGGACGTCCCTCAGAACGCTCCATGCTCTGGCGGAGTAGGGTAGTCTGCTCCTGATGGGTTGTTAGGAACCCCTGAATCAGTGTGAGCAGCTGGTTCCCGTCGAGTGTGACGGAAGCCTGGGTGGGTATAGTGATAGGGGGTGGTGGAAGTATCGGGTCCTGCTGGGCCTGTGATGTGGAAGGTGGTTGTGGTATCTGGGTTTGTGGATTTGGGGAGTGGGGGAATGTGGTAGGTGGAGGTGTATCAGTCGACTGGTCAGCTGACTGGATAATGAGGGCCCCATTCTCGGGGGTAACATACTGGGACGAACGAGTAAGCACTATCTAATAAAAAGTAAAATGGACTTATAAGGACTTGTTAAAGTAAGCAATCATAGACAAGAAACCTAATTATAATAGCAAACATGTGGTATTTTCCTATGTTGCAATCCTAGCGCTAGGTGTTCTAAGCGTCATTCCTAATGTTGTCTAATTACCTTAATTTCCTAATTGCAGGCATGCTTGGTACAATAACGTAACCAAACAGTTTAGTCAGGACCTGCATGGGCCACCACTAAAAACATGTCATGACCCACTACCCAAATTGTTGGGCCAGGTCGAGTCATGCCCAGCCTACGTTGAGATAAAACGTAATAAGCTGTTCTAAAGACAACAGGATAAGACTAAATGTGCTAACAGTTCTATAAGTGAAGAAGAATCATAAATGCTCCAAACACAAAAGTCGTCTCATATAGAAATAAGTCCAATGTACAAGTGATCT
>JANAVB010042015.1:289628-344628 GCA_029216955.1 Iris pallida
AAGATAAGGGCACCTTTATTTTGATATATCATGTCCCATTCAAATATGTTCTTTTGTACTATATTTTTCATGTACAACTTTTGGGTCAAAAAGTCAAGTATTACCGTTACCGTAAAATTTGACATGTTTTCTAATTTTGATTTGAGACTCGATCCCGACCCAAACCATTCGACCAAGTATATAGTTTTGACCTATTTTGAGCCTAAGATACACATGCCAATGGTGTGCCACTTAATCGAGTTTTCATGTGCTACTTATTTTCAAATGGCACACAAGACCCCTTAATTAACCTTTCAGAGATGATTTTGATACCATAAATCCTATTGGCCTAGAACTAGTCTAACTAGCCACGGTAGATGTAATACCCCAGTCCCAAAATATGTAGGACTAGAAGATCGTTGCCATGGACAAAAGTTATATGAACTTTTTATATTAATCAAATGAGAAAAGTACAAAAGAACTCCTAAACAGAAGATCTAAGGACAAGTTAATTCTAGAAAAGTGTGACGATAGAGATCGAATATTGTAGTGATTACTTTACTCGGTTGATGATCTGATGATGAGAAGAACTTGTTCTGACTCTCTAGATGCTTGTGTGTGGATAATCCGGGGTTACCGATCAAGATGAAGTCGAAGATCCAAAATGAAGAAAGGCTTCTTCTATTTATAGGCTGGAGGAATAAACCACATAGGTTTTTGGTGTAGGAGTGCTGCACGCACGAAGATAGAACATAATCTGTTGTAACTATACTGTTATGCTGCAGATGAGATGACACGTGACAGTTGTTAAGATTCGTTTGTTGCTGAGATCTTGGATGGTTGACACCTGTTCATAAACATGACTGAGTCAATGACACATGACGTGTGCACATTGCTTAAATATCTCATTCTGTTAAAACAGAATATATTTGATCGTATATGAGAGATACGACTTTCTTGCTGGCCACGTGGCATCCTTCAACAAGTGTTGTGCTTTGAGGAAGCTACAAGAGCTGCGCTCGTGGGCGTCATGGAGGCTGCGCTCATGGGCATCGTGGAGGCTCAGTTTTGAGCTCTGCTCAGCGCCTTAAAGTACCCGATTGGCTGCGCTTCTGGGTGCATTAAAGGTCGTGCTTTCGATTGAGCCGACGACAAGTATCTGACATCTGACATCTGACATCTGACATCTGGCTATTGACAATTGGCCATTGATTTGTGACAGTTGTGCCCTAAATGTTGAAGTGACAGCTTGGGATGCTTACAAAGATACGCCTTTGAGGCAATATCTCAGGAGACTACACTTTTGACATCGTTCTTTCGACTGAGCTGCGTCTATTTGGGGCTTTTGTGTTCTATTAGGCTACGCTTTCAGGAATGTTTATAGTCATCAGGTCAAACTTCTTAATTTTTTTCGATAAGTGGGGCTCGAGAAGTTATGACTTTTGACTGAGGACTTAGTCAAAAAGCTCATTAATGAGATTTATTACCATGAATATAAGGTTCATCCAATTAACTCAGGGCCGCTGACTGGCTGCCACTTTGGCTTGTGGGTTTGACCACACATGGTCTAAAAAATGGATATTTTATGGCACAACTCCTTCATGCACCTCTCTCCGTGCTTCAGGTCAAAGACGATGCCGTATCCCGATGAATGCAAATCTTTTCCTTGGCAAGTTTGGCAGAATTTATGCTAATCATGGGCTAGGATTGCAGATCTCTTTTTTTAAAGAAGCAGTGAGTTTGATGAAGGAGTCATTGAGAAGAACTCAGCTGACTATGGATGGAGTTGTCCATATTCATACAGCGGGCTAGTTGTGCTTTGGCCCGAGATGATGCTGAGTGCCAAGGTGTTGGATACATAGTCTTAGATTGATTGCCATTCCAAACCCTGTTCAACCAACGACTAGGAGCTGTACCGAAAAAGGCATTTTTTTGTCCTACTTTGAAGTTGCAGAACAGCGACGCTTTTCTTGGCATATATTGTATGTGCAGAAGCACGATATTTTTCTTAGCATATATTGGATGCTATGCTCCTCTTATTTATGTAATCATGAATATATAACAAAAAATCTGTAATAGACTTCCTTTGTATTGTAATCATGATTATTAATAAAGAATCTCTTTTATGCGCTTTTCCATTACGCATGATCTTTGTTTGTCTTTGACTGCACCCTTCGGTGTCTACAATAGTTTGTGTCAGAGCTATGCTTCATGGATTTGTGCCGGTTTATAATTTTTTCATGCTTCTGTAAGACCTCCTTCAAAGTTTTTAAACTTGGATAGGTTTGAAATACTTTAAAAAGAAGCATGGGTTGACACGTAGATAAGGAGTGTGCAGCACTACACGGATAGACTGCCATCAATTGAATGAGCGAGTAACCATCAACAATGATTGTTTTGGCCATCATTCATTAAGATAATGCCCCCTCATTTTTTTGAAAGATATCACGAATGATTTCATTCTACCACTGCACGCATTTTAAAATTTCTTCTTATACCCGAACCATTTTTTCTATCTCATTTGTTGACACGTGCCTTCACCCTATAAATAGGGGTTTTTTTTGGGAAAGAAAGGAGCTTTAATTTATATACTTTCTCTAAATGCTTTTCTAAACACTTTTTCTTCTTACCCGAGCAGAAACCCTAGTTTTCTCTCAATGGCCCCCAAAACTTCGAGAGCTTCCAAGGCCCTTAAGGCCATTGCTGCGAGCACTATCAAGTCCAAGAAGAAGAAGCCGGCCACTGAGACTGCTTTCGCTGACGCTGCTCCAGTCGTAGATGATCACACGTACCCCGATATGCGAAAAGCTGTTGCGGGTAGGCTTCATGTCTTCGTTTTGACAAAGACGACCTGGGATAGGTGATCGTGCATGAGTGTTTGCTTTCGAGACAACACTTCAAAATATGCACTGATACCCTATTTGCTGGTGCGCATGGGCATCACTTGTCGAAGTGATGCCTAGAAGATGCGATGATGCTCCCTTGCTGAGGCACATGGGCACTAATTTTTGGATTAGTGTCTGGAAGATGTGCTGATGCATGATCAGGCGCATGGGTACTAATAAAGTGCCTGCGCTAAAGCTTTGCTTGCTGATGCACATGGCAACCGAACAGTGTCTACACTGAAGCTTTACTTGCTGATGCGTATGGCTACTGAACAGTGCCTGTGCTGAAGCTTTGCTTCATGATATGCATGGCTACTGATAAGGTGCATGCGCTGAAGCTTTGCTTGTCAATACGCATGGTCGCTGAATAGTGCCTGTGCTGAAGCTTTGCTTGCTGATGTACATGGCCACTAAACAGTGCCTGTGCTGAAGCTTTGCTTGCTGATGTGCATGGCCACTGAACCGTGCCTGCGCTGATATTTAAAAAAATGTCGTTAGCTACTTTATGACATTTTACTTTGTATTTTTTTGCAGTCTCTGTGGTTATCTCCTGATTCGACGAAATCCTCTTTGAGTCATCTGTATGTGCTCTGGGTATGAATTTTGACGCAGAGACCCTGGTTAGGAATTAATTGCTCGGGACCAGCCTCCTAGACGATTGGCCATGATTGACCTCCAGCACTATGCCTACTTCCAGTGTATGATGGACCGAGGCAAATTCGCGACCGAGGGTGACGCTGATAGTGAGCAATTGAACCCATAATTTCTATTTGAAGATAAGTTTGTCTCCAAAAATACCAAGATCATGAAGATTAAGGAAGAATGGTACATTAGCAACTACAACCTTAGTCTGTATGTTCCGTCGATTGAAGGACAACTTCTGCTTTCGGTCTTTGCGTGTCTGGCCGAGAGACGACGTATGGATAACCCCGACTTAAGGAGGGGTGCTGGCAGGCCGTTTCAAGTTGCACTCCAGCTCCAAGAAGAAAAATGGTTTTACGTACGACCGTGACGGGCCGTCCTATACTCTAAGGGTATTGTAACTACCACTTTTCTAAAATGAGAGTAATTTTTAGACTTTTGTAAAATTAATCAGGATAGTTATTAAATAATAGATTTAAATCATGTTAATGATTAGTTGGTGATTTTTTTATTATTTTTATAATATTTAATTTGGTGTATTGTGACTTTGGTCTTTTGCTAGTGGAACCTTAGAACAACTAAGCCTAGAAACTAACCATGACCATTGTCACGACCCACACCCGGATATACGGGTACGAATACGTGAGCCACGCCCAGCCTATGCTGCAGTATCAACAGTAGAGCGCTGTAAAGTACCCGATACTAACTACAACATCTAAAAGATCTATCACTATAAAGGTACTCATATCACATCACAAATGCTAAGAAAGATAAGACAAGAAAGAAAACATTATCACTAGAACAACTAGAATCTACATAGGATCAAATGAGACAAGAAATGAAATCGAGAAAAACAATAACAAAGCTAAAATAACTACCAGACCTAGAACTCCTGGGAGACAACTCACGGTGAAAGATATCGAGATCTGCCTCAGCTAGCATTATTCTGTAGTCCAATAATGAGTGTATAACAACTCCTAAAAATATTATCAATGTATCCAGTCAGGATGGAAACGAGTACATAAACTAACAACAGTTCCATGTGAATTGACAAATTCTATAAGAGACAATTATATTGAAATACAAGATAAAATATCAAGACTGGAATATAAACAGGATATGTAAAACTGGATATCATGTCAGGATATGAAATACAGGAATGTAGAACAGTACAGGAGTATCTGATGTATAATGTAATCATAAAATGGTGCCTTGAGATATTAGAGCGTTATGTGATCGGCTTAGGAACTTGCACAAGAATATGACCTGGCTAGTTATACGTGAGATGTATGACTAACACTTGGCTAATCATACATGGGTTGTATGATTAACACTCACATGAAACATGAATGGTGGGCTATGATCACATAACCTCTAATAACTCCCCATCACCGAGTAGTATAATAGATCCGGACATATGACGTCATGATGCTGTATTCTCTAAGAGGGTAGCAAATCCCTTAGGAATCGACGTCTATAAAAGTACAAGAAAACAAGATCGAACAATGTACCAATACACCATGGTAACCCAGGAATGGCATCTTATGACAGGATCCGACGTATACTAGTCCGTGTACCATCGTGTCAGGAATCAAGTAAAATACTACAACTGAATCAGATATAGCTGATATCAAGACAATGAAAACTATCAGAAAATGTACTCGCCTACTATCCTGAGCAATAAGTGAGGGTCTATGCCTGAACCGACGTCACAAAGACCTAATATGAATATACAGAGTTACTTATTGTTCTAGAGTAAACAATATATATAAATACATTAATTCTGCTTCTAGGCCTATTCTAGGTCAAACTCAGTCAAACTAAGTCAAACTGGGTAAAAGATTGACTTACAGTTGACGTTGGTCAACTGGTCAACTCCTAGTTCATTCTAGGTTAAACTAGGAAAAAACTAGTCTCTATAATCATCCACATGGTCAACTGGTCAATTTCAGTGATGTGAAATCACTGGAATCGACGGATCTCAATTTCGATGCACGGATCTCAAAATACGAACCAAAAATAGAAGAATTATAACAAATAGTGATAGATAAGAGAAAAGTCTACAGATGTTGTCGGATGATGAAACAAACATCGCCAACGTGTCAAGAATGGTCAAAATAGCTAGAATAGCCTGCCTATAAGTCCAATTTGGACACAGAAGAAAAAAGATAATTTTGGGTCAAAACGGTGTCCGGGTCGGACCCACTTTGCACCAAAAAATGTGCCAGGATAAAAGTCCTCAAAACCTAGCAAAATATATGTCCACGAATCCAGAATGACGATACGAACTCAACGGTATATCCAGAAATGTATTCCGATGACACGATCTCAAAATGGTCCATTGACCCGGATATTGGGATTCGATTTGCACGAAAATGCGTATCGAAGCCAATGTCCACTAAATCTAACAAAGCATATGTCAACGAGTCCAGAATGATGATACCAACTCAACGGTATATTCGAAATTGGATTTCGACGAGCCGATCTCAAAATGGTCCGTTGACCCGGATTGTGGGGCCCATCTTGCACCGAAATGCATGTTGAGGCCCACATCCTCCAAATCAAGCAAACTTTATATGCATTCATGCCCAAACGACGCCATGAGTCTACTGGTGGTGTCAAAAATTGAATCCGGAGTCCCGAATTCAAAATTAGGATTTTACATGTTCGAAATTACGAATTCGGACAGCCAACTTTGGCGTTAAATTCAACCAACCAAACAAGCTCATAATGAAATGAAACTTAAGTGACAAGAAGAGGGTTATACCAGCTATGCACAGGAACTAATAGCACGCCAAACGGAGCTATGATGATGGAGATACGAGTCCACGAAGTTGGCTCCAAAAAACTGTCCAAAATATACACAGTTTAAAGGGTCAAATTAGTGGCTGATTTTGATCTAGCCAACGAAGAAATTAATGGTTGAGACTTGATAGGGGTGAAGGGGTATATACCAAGATGGAGACGAAAGAAACGGATCGACGATCCTACTGTCAAATTTCCTAGAAAACGCACGCAAAGTTGCTGCGACAAAACAACAATTCTGAGTTCAAAAACTCGCGTGCGTCGAAGGGATCCCGTCTAAAATGCACGAATCGACTCTGTCTTGCATCGATGATGACGGGGACACCACAGGGTGGTTCGCCAGGGCTGAGGGCGGCAAACGATGCCAGTGGCCGCCGGCGCGCGGTGGTGGCCCGACATCTACTGCTGCTGCCGCTGCTGCTGCTGCGTTGCTGCTGCATTGCTACTACAGCCACAGCTGCTCGAGGTGGCGACGGCCGGACGGTGGTGGCACGAGGCGTGCTCACGACTGTGGCAGCAACAGCCCATGGCTGCTTCCATGGAGGAGGAGAATGAGATGAAGGAGAAGAAGAAGATGATGGAGGTGGAGAATAATGGTGATGGTGGTGGAAATGTCTTGAAGAAGAAGAAGAAAAAGTATAGAGGAGGAGGAGATGTAAAAGAAAAAAGAAGGGGGTATTTGTCGGCTATGATGGTGATGGGGGTACTGGTATGGTGTGGGAAGGAGAGAGAGTGTGTGTTATTAAAGAAAGGGGGTGTGGTGTTTGTGAGTGTTGGAGGAGAGAGAGAGGGGATATTATAAAGAGAAAGAGAGAGATAAAGTTAAAAGAAAGAGGTTGGCTGGGGGAGGGGGGTTGTATGCTGATGGTGATGGGGGTGTTTGTGTGTGTGAGTAGAAAGAGAAAAAGAGGAAGAGAGACACACACACACACATATATATATATATATATATATATATATATATATATATATATATATATATATATATATATATATATATATATATGAACCCCCTTATTTTATTAATCAAGGCTCAAAATGTCGAAGCCTTACCACGTATACAAGGCACAAGAAGACAAAGCCTATACAAGTATACAGCAAAAGGAACGAGGAGGGAGATAGACGACTCGACCACCAAGTGCTAGGGGTGGATCGAGGCCCAAAAAGCTCTCGGACTGTGGGAGCAAAGGGTGCTCCGTTTGCGGCATTGGCGGAAGATTTCCCAAATGAGCTGGTCGGCTGAGTATTGGTGACCTTCGTATCTCGCCTTGTTGCGATTCTTCCAAATCGCCCATGTTGCGGCCGTTGCGACGATCTGGTGGTCGTGGGAAGCCGAACCCCAGGAGGCCGCCAGATCGTGGAAGCATCCACCACCCGGAACAATGTTGTAGAGCTGGTTAAGGGTCATCCAGATACAGCCTGGCAGGTTCCCTTGACAGAAGATGTGGTCTATGGTCTCCATCTGACGGTCAGAGTAGCACGTGCATGCAGAAGCTAAGCTAATCCCAATGTTGTTGAGGATCTCGTCAGTAGGTAGTTTCTTTTTTATGACTCTCCACATGAGGAAGGACCACTTCATAGGGATGCATGTATGCCAACAGTGGACTAAGGTATGATGCGGCTGCCCGATCCCCTAGACAGTAATTCTCGCCGACCTCACAGAGAATGTACCGGAGGCCTCGAGCGTCCACCTCAGCGCATCGGTATTGCTACCGAGGCTCAATCCGTACCGACAGATGCTGTCAACTGTTTCGTTCCCGAACCATTCACGAATCTTATCCCAGTTCCAGTTGTTAGTATTGGAGCTCCACAAGTCTCTGATCCTACTGTCTCTGGGGTCACCATCAATCTATCCCCAATCCATCTCTCCAGGAAGGGATCCGATTTGCCGTCCCCAGGTGGAGTCTCATTGCGGGCTCGGTGACGTCGTGACCGATAAGGATGCGATGCCAAGCTGCAGAGGATCTGCTGTTGGCTGAGGCTGTTGAAGGGTGGCTGTACTTGAAGTACCTGGCCTTCGTAAACCTGGTCCATAAGTTCTTGCTCGTGCGGGATTCTACCATAATTTCATCGATAACGCATTAACGATGTGAGTGAGTTTGGTAAATCCGAGACCTCCTTCCTTGGTGGGTTGGGCCATGGAGTCCCAACTAGCCCAGTGGTGCTTGTCTTGATCGTTGCTGTGCCTCCAAAAGAAATTACAAAAGATCTGCTCCATCGAAGAAAGAACCTTCTTGGGCGGGGAACACGCTGCCAGAGTATGGATAGGGATGGAGGTGAGCACGTGTTTGATGAGGATCATCTTGCCGCCTGCGGATAATGTGGCATTATGCCACCCCTCAAGTTTGTTCCTGATTCTTGTTCTGGAATATGCTAACGTTGGATCTTCCGTACCCTAGGGGACAACCAAGATAGTTGAACGGAGGATGATCAACAGAGAATGATGTTAAATTGGATAGACTGATGGCCTGCTCTCTTTTGATGTTGTGGTGGGCATAGATAACGCTCTTAGCAGGATTGATCTTCTGGTCGGAACATCTAGAGCACCTCTGCGGGGTGATGTGGACCACATCCATCGCTCCAACGTCTCCGGCCGAGAAGATGAGTAAATCGTCGGCAAAAGCCAGGTGGGTGATGATAGGACATCCACTGGATGTGTGATAGTGCTAGAAGTTTGCAGTGTTGACCATGTTGTTAAGGTTCCTACTCAGAGCATCTGCTGCTATGATGAAGACAGTAGAAGATAATGGGTCGCCCTGTCTAACTCTACGGCTGGATTTCAAGAACCCTTATGTTCGTCCGTTAATAACTGTGGAGAACCAGGAGTTGCTGATGGATCTCCACACGGTGTTGGTTCAATTTTCCAAGAATCCGAATGCCCTGAAGACCCAGATCATAAATTGCCAATCCAGTCTGTCATAAGCTTTCTCAATGTCGATTTTGACGGCGATGTTGCCCCCTCTAGCTAGAAACTTCATGCAGGTGCTTAACTCTTGGGCCAGCATAATATTGTCCTGGATGTTCCTCCCCCGAACAAAGCCGCTTTGCTCATCGGAAATGATTTTGGGGAGAATGCTTGCCATTCTGGTAGAGATGATCTTGGAGATGATCTTGCTGGTGAAGGTGCAGAGACTGATGGGTCGAAAGTCGCAAAAGGACTCCGGGTTGTCTTTTTTTGGGATCAGGATCAGCTTGGCACTAGAGATGGCTTTGGGGTATGTGGCTCCTTCGAAGAAAGCAATAGCCGCTTCGGTGATGTCCTGCTTGATAATATCCCAACAGTTGGAAAAGAAGACCCCCGAAAACCTGTCTGGGCCGGGCGCACTATGTTCGTTCAGGGCCTACACAACATTTTTTTGTCCTGTTCATTCGGTGGACGCTCGAACTGGGCGTTGTCGGTGTCATTAATGAGAAAGGGAATTTGGTCCAGGAATGATCTATCTTTGTGAACCGTCTCTTTAGAGAATAATTTGGAGTAGAAATCTGCAGCTGCCGCTTGGATGGCCTTATGATCTTTAAAGATGATCCCATTGTCGTCAGCAGTGTGGTGAACCGCGAGCTACTGTCTGCGGCCGTTGACGCAAGCATGAAAATATTTTGAGTTTTTATCCCATTCGCTGTCCTATTTCAACCTCGCTTTCTACTTCCAGAATTCTGTCTCCACTTTGAGCCTGAATTTGGGCATGGCCTTAGTGAGGTTTAGGGCTATCCTGGCCGTCGGAGAATGATCTGCAGCGAATGTGGCTTCGGCACGAGTGACATCGTCCTCAGCAACCCGAACGGCTTAAAAAATGTCCCCGTAGGCCAGTTTGCTCCAACTGGACAGGGCTTTCCTCGTTGTTTTAAGCTTGTTGCTCACCCGAACGAGGGGGTTGGGGGATTCCTCACGATTCCAAACTTCCGCAACGATGCCCAAAAATTGGGGGTGTTCGGTCCAGAAGTCGAAAAATTGGAAATTCTCTTTGAATGGGTTAGTATTGTTTTTAATTTCGACCAGCAGCAGGGCATGGTCGAATTCAGAGGAATTGAGATGGGATAGGTGGGTGTTAATCCCCATTCCGTACCAGCTGTCGTTCGTGAGGGCCGTGTCCAGGCGAAAGTATTGACATCGATCTCCTTCCTGCATGTTGCACCAGGTGAAAGCGTTGCCGGTAAACTGAAGAGAGGCGAGATGGGCATTGAAGAAGAAGTTGTTAAAGTCTTGCATGGCCGAAATGGGTGGGGGCCTACCTACGATTTTTTTTCTCTGTTGGTGATCGCATTAAAGTCCCCAATGCAAAACCAAGGATGGTTGATGTGGTGGAGATAGATGTCAAGAAGATCATTCCAGAGGTGTTTTCGCTCAGCAATATCACAGCTGCCGTGGACCGCAGAGAGAATGGCTCGCTCAGGGAGCATGGGGTATTCCAATCAGCAGGAAAGGGCCTGTCAGGAGTCCTGGATGACCCCAATGTTGACGTCCTTCGTGCTGAGAATCCAGATATCGTTTCTGCCTGCTATTGCCGCGGGGAGACCCAGCTGCAGCTGGATAGATTTTAATCTTTTGGGGGGAATTTTGGGTTCGAGAATTATGAGGATATCGATCTTATGGATTTTTCGAAGGCTGGAAATTCTCCTCAATGTGGGTTTGTTCGCCAGACCACGGACATTCCATGATAGAATGTTAAGCATTATTGGGTTGGTGAGAGGGTTTTTTGTTCCGCTTGGCGGCGGATCTGGTTTGGATGGTTGTGGTTTCGACAATACCATTCTTGACGTTGTCCCCCCGTGAGGTTGACGCTACTGACTTATTCGGGGTTGGCGGGTCGCAAGTGGATTGCTCGTGTGGGTTCGCGGGTTGGGGTCTACTAATTCCCCAGCGGAGTCCAGGATGGGCTCCTCGGAGGGGATGACTAGGGAATCGCTGGTACTCCCAATCTGTAGAAAAGTTTGCTGGAGTGGGTAGCCAGCGGCTTGAACCTGTAGTCCTCTCCGAGCATGGTCAGGCCCGAGGATCGCCAGTGCTTCTTCAACTTGGTATTCGATGGTGCGTTGTTGATCTGCATCGTCGGTGACGGTGATCGCCTCTACCACCTCCGAGTTAGGGGGGTGGGCTCTATCTCGGTGGGGGCGAGATCGGGTTGGGGACATGCTGTCTCCGACGGGGCTTCAGCGTCTCATGAATTTAGAGCGTCGAATTGGTTGGAGAGTTGGAACCGCTTCTGTCAGACGGGGCTTCCGCGTCTCCGACGGACCAAAGCTTTGCTGGGGGACTCGCTTCTGTCAGATTTCCCGTCGTTGGAACCGAATCGAGTGTGCAAGTTCGGAAATGGTAGAAGGGGTGGCAAGGGTATCCTCCCCTCAGCTTGCACGTTGTCTTTCTGGGCTGTTTTCTTCTTGAGTTCTGGATGGAGGCGGTGGCAGTGCTTTGGGAGGTGACCTCTCATCTGGCAGTGGTTGCAGAATAAAATATGGTTATCATATAGGATTTGTTGGGTGTAGGTCTGGTTGCCGAGTTCTATAGTAATAAAATTGGGAGGTTCGGAATTGAGGTCAAGTTCCACACAGATTTTGGTGTAGTAAGCCTTGGTGAGGTTGCTTGTCTCTGGAGCCGTAGCCACGTACGTTCCGAACGAATTGGCGATACGCCTAAGTGCCGCTGGGACAAAGCAAATGAGGGGTAAATTAGGCAGGGTCACCCAGGCGGCGACCAACGCTGAGTCTTCTCTGGTACTGAAGCCTGGTGACCACTTGATGATTTTCATCTGGTGGGAGTCGACCCTGCAAGTGCCTTTGGACCAGACCGTCCTGTGGTCGGGGTCGGATGAGAGGTGGAGGAGTATATGTCTGGGATCGAGGGGGGCCACTCGGTAATCCGCCGAGAGTTTCCAACTGGCCATCACCTCCTGCACCCTGGAGAGTTTGGGGCAGCCAGTGAAAAATTTAAGGATAAAAGTGTAGGGAAATGAGGATGACAGAGAGGTCAATTCCGAGTCGAAGAAGGGGACCAGAGGCACAGGGGAATCCTGAGAGTACACAATGTCCGGGAGGGTGACGTCAGGGAATAGGAGACCCTTCGAGTTGGCTAAGTCCGGACGAAGTTTGACGGCATAGGAACACTGGGCTGCTCCGGGCGAAGAAGGGTCCCGGGTGACTCCACCAGATGGCGGGGGCACAATTAAGGAGGGAGCCTGATCGGGGCAGGGGATTAGGGTGGCGGGGTCGGCCGGGGCAATAGTGCCAGGGGGGAGGGAGGAGGGAGCTACCGAGGGGACGGAGGAGGATGGGGTGGGGGCCGCACCACTGTCAGGGGGAGGCTCCGCCAGCTGGCCGGCCACAGCCGAAGAGGGGGGTGGGGTGGCGGTCTGGGCCGCCACGGAGGGGTCCCCGAGACCTGCGTCGCCCGGGGCGGGCTGGACCATTGGGGTCACAGGGATGAGGGCCACGGGGGGAGGAGGAACAGAGGGCGGCAGCACCGCAGATGCGTGAACCGCGCCGGGAGTTGGGGGTGGGGGTGGCAACGGGGAGAGCAGCTGAGAAACAGGGGGGCGTGGGCCTGGGAAGAGAGAGGATGTAAGGAGAGGTCTGCGTAGAGGACGGGGGGCGAATGTGGAGATACGTAGAGCTGGGGTGGAGGGGGGCCCACTCGCGTACGCAGAAGTGGGTGGGGGGGAGTACACAGAATAGGCAGGGGGAATCATGTGGGTAGCGTAGAATCCGGATCGTCCTCCTGCGTAGAGCGAAGCGAACGAAGGAAAGTGGGGAGATGCTTAGAGCTGGGGTGGAGGGGAAAGCCCACACGCGAATGTAGAAGAGGGTGGGGGGGAATACGCAGAAGGAAAGTGGGGCCCACCATAAGGATGTGGGGAAAAGTCTTCATAACGCGGGGCAGCAAACGCGTAGAGGGGTAGGACCGCCTCGAAAGAAGAGCCGCTAGCAGCGGTTACGAGGGGCCTGGAGATGGGATGCCCGTAGCCTGCACCGCGGGGGGCTCCCATCCCGATGGGACTGAAGTCCCATTTGAATTTTGAAAAAAGGGGAGGTGGGAAGCCATCGGCCGTGAGAAGGCCACCGGAAAGATCCCGGACCAAGAGGGTGGGGCCTGGGCACCGACGGAAGCTGCGAACTGGGGGCGGATCGGGGGCTCGAACCAGCTCGAGGGGAAGGGGGTCTGAGTGCCCGGAGAAGCCTGACAGGGGGGATGGCTACCTGACCGGGGCAGGGTGAGGCTGAATGGAGGGAAAGACGGAGGAAGGGCCTGGGATAGGAGGGAGGGGGGAGAGAGGGGGAGAAGCCTTACCATGGTCAGGAAGTCGGCTGGCTAGGGAGGGGGGAAGAGGGGCCATCGGCCGGCTGGGAGAGAACCCTCGAAAGTCCGGGCGGGGAGGACGGAGGCCGGACGGCACGGGCGGAAAGACCCTAGAGGGTCCCCAAGAAGGAGCAGCGACATGAGATGTAATATATATATATATATTAGAAAGAGAGAGAAATAGATATTTATTAAAGAGGGAGAGAGATAATAAAATATCTACAAAAGTAGAGAGAGAAATTTGTGTGGGGTGTTTGTGTAGTCATGACAGGGGCCTACACAGAATTGGGTTGGGTGTTGGGTCAAGTTTGAGCTAAGGTTTGATCATAATTATAAATTTAAATCATTTATAATCATGGATAAAATAAGAGCACAAGGGAGAACAATTGGGTGGCACGCAAGTGGCACGTGCATAGTAGACTCAAAATAGATCAGAACCATATATTGGGTCGATTAAATTGGACCGATGTCGGTCCCTGAGATTAAATTAGAAGTTGGATCAGGTTTTAAGGTAGATGATCAATTGGTCTAAATTGACCCGAAAGTTGCGCAATGCAAAAGAGCACAAAGGAACAAGTTTGGGTGGGACATGATATATGAAAATAAAGATAATCTTGTCTACTACAAACTTGTGAAGGAAGTTCCCCGAAATTGACATCTCTGACGCTCCAGAAATCAAAGTCACGGAAAAGAGCGTTAATGATAATTAAATAAAAATGAATTATTAAAACTAATTCATTGAGAAAATTTGAAAAATCCTTAAAATTCATGGGGCTCACACCCGACCCACCTTATAAGAATTTCGTCCTCGAAATTAAAGGCTGGTAGTGGGGTTAAAAACATGATAGAAAGTTTAGGCAATATCTTAGGCACGATCAAATAACGACGAGTTTTTGCACGATCTAGATAATCAATTCAAAATTATTTAGACACGATTAGGGTTGATAGAATCATGACATGAACAAAATTATATATGCACGATTTTAGAAATAAGTTAAGTCATTGAGGCACGATCTCAGTGACGACTAGGAGAATCGAAAATATAAATGAAGTTCAATTATGGGGTGATCTGTTGCGCTTAGGTTTGATGAAAATCAACCTCAAAGTCGTACAGGCCCGATCAAGATGAAAAGTTAACCATGACCAAAACAAGGTTTGGCATAATTGAGATAAAAATTGTAGGCACAACCAAAATTGAAGTCAAGGTCTTATAGGCACGATCGAAGATTTAAAGAGTATGATTAATTAAATCATGAAATGCATTCCAAGTTCGGACGTGATTAAGATTGGAAATAGTCTAAGTTCACTTGGCACGATTAAGATATGAATATGAAATCAAAACTTGAGCATGTCCTAGGAATAGAACCGGAGCCTGAGTATTTTCAGAATCAAATTCTGGCAGGAATAGAAAGTGGTTCAGACATCAGCAAGTCCAAATTCTGGCACGACAAACCACAAAAATTTCATGTAAGATCGAGGAATCAAATTATGGTCAGAAAAGATTTTAGGCACGATTTAAAAAAAACAACGTGATCAAAATCGAAATTCGACATGATCATAGATAAGGTCAGTCTAACCTTGGTCGACAGTACTAGATATGATAAAGAGCAACCTAGGTATGACCAAACATGAGATTTTGGTATGATCAGGGATAGTATGAAGCTTTATTATGATTAGAACAGAACTTAGTTATTAGTAAGAATTAAATCGAAAGTTAAAGCACGAGTGGTAATAGCATTGAAATCCAATCACGATTAAAAATTTAAGTCTCGACACGATCCAAGTTGATCAATTCTTGATTAGAACAAGATTTAGGCAAGATGAAGAACAAGGTCATCGAAGTCTGAGCAAGAGCATCCAAGGATGGAAATCCAGGTCAGAATTGAATTTGAAGTCATTCAAGTCTAGTCAGCAATAAAGACTTTGGCATGATAAACTAGACGACCAAAACGATTGGTCATGATTAGAGGGGATCAAATTCTTAATGATATTGAAATTTAAGAAACAATTTAAGGATAAAGAATTAAATTTCTTCTGTTATGACAGAAAACCAAAATGTAGGATTTGTAGAAGGAAGTCGGGGTAATCATCTCGCTCTTCTTCGACTACTACCAAGATCCAAAATTTTCAGTCATGAAGATGACCACTCATGAAGCATATTCTTATTATAACTCATCGATTAATCTTTTCTTTCTTTTTCACCGGATTTGTAATCCTTTCAACTTAGTCATCTTGAAAGTCCAAATTTCTCTACATTGTCCAAAATTTTAATTCAATCCTTGTATAAAATTCTTGGACATTTTCCAAATCTATACTTCTCCTATTAATGCTACTACAACTTAAAATTCATTCCTCATTATATAATTCAACCTCCACATATCTTTCAATTGTACCTTCAAATATCACTCTTTTTAAATTTGGTAATCTTATAAAATCTCTAGATTTTCTTATAAGTAAAATTTTTTTCCTACCAGTTCTCAATCATTCTCTACCAATACTTATTTAATTTAGCATCATCACTGCATGCAATCATAATATCCTTTCTATGTATCTTGAATCCCAAAATTTAGTACTTTGCCTTAGTTCAAAATGAAACATCTCAAGAAACAATAACTTAAAAATATTTAGGTTCTCAAAATCCAGTCGTCCTTGAATATCCTCATCAGCTGTAATAAAAACTATGAAATATTACAGTTTCATGCACATTCCAATTCTTGAAATCATTCTTCGTTCCTCCTGAAAAAATCCATACTTAAAATAATTATCCTAGTGTAATTCCCAATTGATAATACTGGCCTCTTGATTTTATTTCCAATCTCAGTCATATATTTATCCCAATTTTTTTATCTAAATGTCCAACATCTCATATTCCTACCAAGATGCCACTTGATAACAAATTCGTCTTCTACGAGATAGACGATTACGATACTTCCTCGACTTTTTCCCCAAGGTACAGAGATATAAGAATTTCAAAATTTTCAAAGTGTAGATGACAGATGTAGATACGAGATAGTTGATAATTAAGACAAGGGAATAATGGTAAGATGAGAAAATCATCATACGATAAGGAAAAATGATAAGACAAGAAATAATGGTAGGAATTGTTCTTGCTCATTTGGTCAAAAAAAAGGAATTAATTTAAGATACGATATGATAACCATACACGTCTATCCGGCAATAAACGATAGAGTCGATAACTAAGGTATACACCCTATAATCATGTTATATAGATTCCTTACCACGCTAACCGGTATGGCTGCAAGAAAATCTAAATTCTATAACTAGGATAGTATATCCAAAATCAGGCTCCATGTCCTCGTCATGCTACCTTGTATGACTGTGATAAATTTTAAACTCCATAAATGAAGTAGATATTTACCCTTCTCATTGTCCTCATCAAATATGTTATCAGAATATATCTTAACTCAATTCATAAAAACTTACCTAGAAACAAAATCAAAGTCAATAACGAACATCAGGATTCAAAATTCATCAACGAAACATGGATAAGTAAATGTAAACAAGCGAAAATAGATTCCGCGGTAGGGTTTAGAGGGAGGTTCTCGGGGATGTCCCAAAGGTACTGTCTAGGTCAGATTCCTGGAATTTAATCTAAAACGAATCTTAACCTTTATATAAGATTGGCTAATCACATTATCTTCTCAACCTAGATGATATATAAGTTTAACTTCTACATTCTAGTTCCCTCTGGGGTCCATAAACTCATCCCAATGCAAGAATAGGGTTCGATAACGGACATATGTTTCAAAATCAGGACGAATAGAAGCAAGTGGGAAATAGACTCAAAAAACTTTCAAAATAAGAATCCCAGTGGTCATCCCTGGAAACTATCAAGAGTTTCTAATATGTGGCTGAGTACCAAAATCCTAAAATATTCTTTGACTCAATCTTAATCCTAGGGCAGGCTCGCAATAGTATAGTTAAGCTCAAGTACTACCACGACTTCGCATTAATAGCAAAGACTGACCTGCATGGCCACCAATAAAAATGTGTCACGACCCGTACCCGGATATACGGGTACGAATACGTGAGCCACGCCCAACCTATGTCGCAGTATCGACAGTAGAGCGCTGTCAAGTACCCGATACTAACTCCAACATCTAAAAGATCCATCACTATAAAGGTACTCATATCACATCAAAAATGCTAAGGAAGATAAGACAAGAAAGATAACAATATCAATAGAACAACTAGAATCTACATAGGATCAAATGAGACAAGAAATAAAATGGAGAAAAATAATAACAAAACTAAAATAACTACCAGACCTAGAACTCCTGGGAGACAACTCACGGTGAAACAATATTAAGATCTGCCTCAGCTAGCATCATCCTGTAGTCCAATAATGAGTGCATAATAACTCCTAAAAATATTATCAACGTATCCAGTCATGATGGAAACGAGTACATAAACTAACAGCAGTTCCATGTGAATTGACAAATTCTCTAAGAGATAATTATAATAAAATACAAGATAAAATATCAAGACTGGAATATAAACAGGATATGTAAAACTGGATATCATGTCAGGGTATGAAATACAGGAATGTAGAACAGTACAGAGTATCTGATGTATATTGTAAACATAAAATGGTGTCTTGAGATATTAGAGCGTTATGTGATCGACTTAGGAACTTGCACAAGAATATGGCCTGACTAGTCATACGTGAGATGTATGACTAACACTTAGCTAATCATACATGGGTTGTATGATTAACACTCACATGAAACATGAATGGTGTGGCATAATCACATAACCTCTAATTACTCCCTATCCCCGAGTAGTATAATGGATCCGGACATGTCACGTCATAATGTGGGATTCTCTAAGAGGGTAGCAAATCCCTTTAGGAATCAGCGTCTATACAAGTACAAGAAAACAAGATCGAACAATGTATAAATGTACCATGGTAACCCAGGAATGACGTCTCATGACAGGATCCGACGTATACTAGTTCATGCACCATCGTGTTAGGAATCAAGTAAAATACTACAACTGAATCGGATATAGCAGATATCAAGACAATGAAAACTATCAAAAAAATGTACTCGCCTGCTGTCCTGAGCAATAAGTGAGTGTCTATGCTTGAACCGACGTCACAAAGACCTAATATGAATATACAGAGTTACTTAGTTTTCTAGGTTAAAATAGGTCAAAGCTAGTCTCTATAATCATCCACATGGTCAACTGGTCAATTTCAGTGATGTGAAATCACTGGAATCGACGGATCTCAATTTCGATGCACGGATCTCAAAATACGAACCAAAAATAGAAGGATTATAACAAATGGAGATAGATAAGGGAAAAGTCTACAGATGTTGTCGGATGATGAAACAAACATCGTCAACGTGTCCAGAATGGTCAAAATAGCTAGAATAGCCTACCCATAAGTCCAATTTGGACACAGAGGCAAAAAGGTAATTTTGGGTCAAAACGGTATCCGTGTTGGACCCACTTTGCACCGAAAAATGTACCAAGATAAAAGTACTCAAAACCTAGCAAAATATATGTCAACGAATCCTGAATGATGATACGAACTCAACGGTATATCCGAAATTGGATTCCGATGACCCGATCTCAAAATGGTCCGTTAACCTGGATATTGGAATCCGATTTGCACGAAAATGCGTATCAGCGCCAATGTCGAATAAATCTAACAAAGTATATGTCAACGAGTCCAGAATAACGAAACGAACTTAACGGTATATCCGTAATTGGATTCCGACGAGCCGATCTCAAAATGGTCCGTTGACCCGGATTGTAGGGCCCGCCTTGCACCGAAATACGTATCGGAGCCCACGTCCTCCAAATCAAGCAAACTTTATATAAATTTGTGCCAGAACGACGCCACGAGTCTACTGGTGGTGTCAGAAATTGAATCCGGAGTCCCGAATTCAAAATTAGGATTTTATAAGTTAGAAATTATGAATTCGGACGACCAACTTTGGCGTCAAATTCATCCAACCAAACAAGCTCACAATAAAATAAAACTTAAGGAATATGAAGAGGGTTCTACCAGCTATGCACTGGAACTGGTGGCACGCCAAACGGGGCTGCGACGACGGAGATACGAGTCCACAAATTTGGCTCCATAAAACTGTCCAAAATATACACACTTTAAATGGTCAATTTGGTGGCCGATTTTGATCTAGCAAACGATGGAATTAACGGTTGAAAATTGGCAGAGGTGAAGGGGTATATACTGATATGGAGACGGAAGAAATGGGTCGATGATCCAACGGTCTGATTTCCCAGAAAATGCACACAAAGTTGCTGCGATGAAACACCAATTTTGAGTTCAAAAACTCGCTAGTGTCGACGGGATCTCATCCAAAACGCACGAATCGACTCTGTCTTGCATAGAAGACGATGGGGACACCCTAGGGTGGTTCACCGGGGTTCGTCGGGGCTGAGGGTGGCCGACGACGTGCGATGGTGGCGCGGCAGCCACTGATGCTGCTGCAGCCGCTACTGCGTTGCTACTGCAGCCGCAGCTGCTCGAGGTGGCAACGGCCCGACGGTGGTGGCACCGGGCACGCTCATGGCTGTGACAGCAGCAGTCCATGGCTGCTGCCATGGAGGAGGGGGAGGAGATGAAGGAGAAGAAGAAGATAATAGAGGTAGAGAATGATGGTGATGGTGGTGGAAATGTCTTTAAGAAGAAGAAGAAAAAGTATGGAGGAGGTGGAGATGTAAAAGAAAAGAGAAGGGGGGTGCTTGTCGGCTATGATGGTGATGGGGTACTAGTATGGTATGGGAAGGAGAGAGAGTGTGTGTTATTAAAGAAAGGGGGTGTGGTGTTTGTGAGTGTTAGAGGAGAGAGAGAGGGAGAGGGAAAGAGAGAGAAAGAGAGGGAGAGGGATATTATAAAGGGAAAGAGAGAGAGAGAAAGTTAAGAGAGAGTGGTCGGCTGGGGGGGTTGTATGCTGAGGGTGAAGGGGGTGTTTGTGTGTGTGAGTAGAGAGAGAGAAAGAGAGAGAGAGAGAGACATATATATATATTATATATATTATTAGAAAGAGAGAGAAAGAGATATTTATTAAAGAGGGAGAGAGATAATGAGATATCTACGCAAGTAGGGAGAGAAATTTGTGTGGGGTATTTGGGTAGTCATGAGAGGGGCCTACATAGAATTGGGTTGGGTGTTGGGTCAAGTTTGGTCAAGTTTGGGCTTGGTTTGATCATAATTATAAATTTAAATCATTTATAATCATGGATGAAATAGGAGCACACGGGAGATCAATTGGGTGTCACGCAAGTGGCACGTGCATAGTAGACTCAAAATAGATCAGAAGCATATATATTGGTTTGATTAAATTGAACCGATGTCGGGCCCCAGAATTAAATTGGAAGTTGGATCAGGTTTTACGGTAGATGATCAATTGGTCTAAATTGACCCAAAAGTTGCGCGATGCAAAAAAGCACAAAGGAACAAGTTTGGGTGGGACATGATATATGAAAATAAAGATAATCTTGTCTACTACAAACTTGTGAAGGAAGTTCCCCGAAATTGACATCTCTGACGCTCCAGAAATCAAAGTCACGAAAAAGAGCATTAATGATAATTAAATAAAAATGAATTATTGAAAATAATTCATTGAGAAAATTTGAAAAATTTCTAAAATTTATGGGGCTTACATCCTACCCGCCTTATAAGAATTTCGTCCTCGAAATTAAAGGTTGGTAGTGGGGTTAAAAACATGATAGAAAGTTTAGGCAATATCTTAGGCACGATCAAAGAACGACGAGTTTTTGCACGATCAAGATAATCAATTCAAAATTATTTAGACACGATTAGGGTTGATAGAATCATGACATGAACAAAATTATATATGCACGATTTTAGAAATAAGTTTAGTCATTGAGGCACGATCTCAGTGACGACTAGGAGAATCAAAAATATAAATAAAGTTCGAGCATGGGGTGATCTGTTGCGCTTAGGTTTGATGAAAATCAACCTCAAAGTCGCACAGGCCCAATCAAGATAAAATGTTAACCACGACCAAAACAAGGTTTGGCATGATTGAGATAAAAATTGTAGGCACAACCAAAATTGAAGTCAAGGTCTTATAGGCACGATCGAAGATTTAAAGAGTATGATTAATTAAATCATAAAATGCATTCCAAGTTCGGACGTGATTAAGATTGGAAATAGTCTAAGTTCACTTGGCACGATTAAGATATGAATATGAAATCAAAACTTGAGCATGTCCTAGGAATAGAACCGGAGTATGAGTATTTTCAGAATCAAATTCTGGCAGGAATAGAAAGTGGTTCAGACATCACCAAGTCCAAATTATGGCACGACAAACCACAAAATTTTTATGTAAGATCGAGGAATCAAATCATGGTCAGAAAAGATTTTAGGCACGATTTAAAAAAAACAACGTGATCAAAATCGAAATTCGACATGATCATAGATAATGTTAGTCTAACCTTGGTCGACAGTACTAGATATGATAAAGAGCAACCTAAGTATAACCAAACATAAGATTTCGGTATGATCAGGGATAGTATGAAGCTTAATCATGATTAGAACAGAACTTAGTTATTAGTAAGAATTAAATCGAAAGTTAAAGCACGAGTGGTAATAGCATTGAAATCCAATCACGATTAAAAATTTAAGTTTCGACACGATCCAAGTTGATCAATTCTTGATTAGAACAAGATTTAGGCAAGATGAAGAACAAGGTCATCGAAGTCTGAGCATGAGCATCCAAGGATGGAAATCCAGGTCAAAATTGAATTTGAAGTCATTCAAGTCTAGTCAGCAATAAAGACTTTGGCATGATAAACAAGACGACCAAAAACGATTGGTCATGATCAGAGGGGATCAAAATCTTAATGATATTAAAATTTAAGAAACTATTTAAGGATAAGGAATTAAATTTCTTCTGTTATGACAGAAAACCAAAATGTAGGATTTGTAGAAGGAAGTCGAGGTAATCATCTCGCTCTGCTTCGACTACTACCAAGATCCAAAATTTTCAGTCATGAAGATGACCACTCATGAAGCATGTTCTTATTATAACTCATTGATTAATCTTTTCTATCTTTTTCACCGGATTTGTAATCCTTTCAACTTAGTCATCTTGAAAGTCCAAATTTCTTTACATTGTCCAAAATTTTAATTTAATCCTTGTATAAAATTCTTGGACATTTTCCAAATATATACTTCTCCTATTAATGCCATAACAACTTAAAATTCATTCCTCATTATATAATTCAACCTCCACATATCTTTCAATTGTACCTTCAAATATCACTCTTTTTAAATTTGGTAATCTTAACAAATCTCTAGATTTTCTTATAACTCAAATTTTTTCCCCACCAGTTCTCAATCATTCTCTACCAATACTTATTTAATTTAGCATCATCACTGCATGAAATCATAATATCCTTTCCATGTATCTTGAATCCCGAAATTTAGTACTTTGCCTTAGTTCAAAATGAAACATCTCAAGAAACAATAACTTAAAAATATTTAGGTTCTCAAAATCCAGTCTTCCTTGAATATCCTCATCAGCTGTAATAACAACTATAAAATATTACAGTTTCATGCACTTTCCAATTCTCGAGATCATTCTTCGTTCCTCCTGAAAAAATCCATACTCAAAATAATTATCCTAGTATAATTCCCAATTGATAATACCGGCCTCTTGATTTTATTTCCAATCTCAGTCATATATTTATCCCAATTTTTTTTTATCTAAATGTCCAACATCTCATATTCCTACCAAGATGCCACTTGATAACAAATTCGTCTTCTACGAGATAGACGATTACGATACTTCCTCGACTTTTTCCCCAAGGTACAGAGATATAAGAATTTCAAAATTTTCAAAGTGTAGATGACAGATGTAGATACGAGATAGTTGATAATTAAGACAAGGGAATAATGGAAATATGAGAAAATCATCATACGATAAGGAAAAATGATAAGACAAGAAATAATGGTAGGAATTGTTCTTGCTCATTTGGTCAAAAAAAGTGAATTAATTTAAGATACGATATGATAACCATACACGTCTATCCGACAATAAACGATAGAGTCCATAACTAAGGTATACACCCTATAATCATGTTATCTAGATTCCTTACCACGCTAACCGGTATGGCTGCAAGAAAATCTAAATTCCATAACTAGGATAGTATATCCAAAATCAGGCTCCATGTCCTCGTCATGCTAGCTTGTATGACTGTGATATATTCTAAACTCCATAAATGAAGTAGATATTTATCCTTCTCATTGTCCTCATCAAATATGTTATCAGAATATATCTAAACTCAATTCATAAAAACATACCTAGAAACAAAATCAAAGTCAATAACGAACATCAAGATTCAAAATTCATCAACGAAATAAGGAAAAGTAAATGGAAACAAGCAAAAATAGATTCCGAGGTAGGGTTTAGAGGGAGGTTCTCGGGGATGTCCCAAAGGTACTGTTTAGGTCAGATTCCTGGAATTTAATCTAAAATGAATTTTAACCTTTATATAAGATTGGCTAATCACATTCTCTTCTCAACCTAGATGATATATAAGTTTAACTTCTACATTCTAGTTCCCTCTGGGGTCCATAAACTCATCCCAATGTAAGAATAGGGTTCGATAACGGACATATGTTTCAAAATCAGGACGAATAGAAGCAAGTGGGAAATTGACTTGAAAAACTTTCGAAATAAGAATCCCAGGGGTCATCCCTGGATACTATCAAGAGTTTTTAACATGTGGCTGAGTACCAAAATCCTAAAATATTCTATGACTCAATTTTAATCCTAGGGCAGGCTCGCAATAGTACAGTTAAGATCAAGTACTACCACGACTTCGCATTAGTAGCAAAGACTGACCTGCATGGGCTACCAATTAAAATGTGTCACGACCCGCACCCAGATATACGGGTACGAATACGTGAGCCACGCCCAGCCTACGCCGCAGTATCGACAGTAGAGCGCTGTCAAGTACCCGATACTAACTCCAACATCTAAAAGATCTATCACTATAAAGGTACTCATATCACATCACAAATGCTAAGAAAGATAAGACAAGAAAGATAACAATATCACTAGAACAACTAGAATCTACACAGGATCAAATAAGACAAAAAATGAAACGGAGAAAAACAATAACAAAACTAAAATAACTGCCAGACCTAGAACTCCTGAAAGACAATTCACGGTGAAAGAATATTAAGATCTGCCTCAGCTAGCATCATCCTGTAGTCCAATAATGAGTGCATAATAAGTCCTAAAAATATTATCAACGTATCCAGTCATGATGGAAACGAGTACATAAACTAACAACAGTTCCATGTGAATTGACAAATTCTCTAAGAGACAATTATAATGAAATACAAGATAAAATATCAAGGCTGGAATATAAACAGGATATGTAAAACTGGATATCATATCAGGGTATGAAATTCAGGAATGTAGAACAGTACAGAGTATCTGATGTATAATGTAAACATAAAATGGTGCCTTGAGATATTAGAGCGTTATGTGATCGGCTTAGGAACTTGCACAAGAATATGGCCTGACTAGTCATACGTGAGATGTATGACTAACACTTGGCTAATCATACATGGGTTGTATGATTAACACTCACATGAAACATGAATGGTGTGGTACAATCACATAACCTCTAATAACTCCCTATCCCCGAATAGTACAATGGATCCGGGCATGTCACGTTATAATGTGGGATTATCTAAGAGGGTAGCAAATCCCTTTAGGAATCGGCGTCTATACAAGTACAATAAAACAAGATCGAACAATGTACTAATGTACCATGGTAACCCAGGAATGACGTCTCATGACAGGATCCGACGTATATTAGTTCATGTACCATCGTGTTAGGAATCAAGTAAAACACTACAACTGAATCGGATATAGCAGATATCAAGACAATAAAAACTATCAAAAAATGTACTCGCCTGCTGTCCTGAACAATAAGTGAGGGTCTATGCTTGAACCGACGTCACAAAGACCTGATATGAACATACAGAGTTGCTTAGTGTTCTAGAGTAAACAATATATATAAATACAAGAATTCTATGTTTCTAGGCCTATTCTTGATCAAACTCAGTCAAACTAAGTCAAACTTGGTAAAAGATTGACTTACAGTTGACTTTGGTCAACTGGTCAACTCCTAGTCCATTCTAGGTTAAAATAGGTCAAAGCTAGTCTCCATAATCATTCACATGGTCAACTGGTCAATTTCAGTGATGTGAAATCACTGGAATCGACGGATCTCAATTTCGATGCACGGATCTCAAAATACAAACTAAAAATAGAAGGATTATAACAAATAGTGATAGATAAGGAAAAAGTCTACAGATGTTGTCGGATGATGAAACAAACATCGTCAACGTGTCCAGAATGGTCAAAATAGCTAGAATAGCCTACCCATAAGTCCAATTTGGACACAGAGGCAAAAAGGTAATTTTGGGTCAAAACGGTATCCATGTTGGACCCACTTTGCACCGAAAAATGTACCAGGATAAAAGTCCTCAAAACATATCAAAATATATGTCCACGAATCCTGAATGTTGATACGAACTCAACGGAATATCTGAAATTGGATTCCGATGACACGATCTCAAAATGGTCCGTTGACCCGGATATTGGAATCTGATTTGCACGAAAATGCATATCAGAGCCAATGTCGACTAAATCTAACAAAGTATATGTCAACGAGTCCAGAATAAAGATACGAACTTAATTGTATATCCGAAATTGGATTCCGACGAGCCGATCTCAAAATGGTCCGTTGACCCGGATTGTAGGGCTCGCCTTGCACCGAAATACGTGTCGGAGCTTACGTCCTCCAAATCAAGCAAACTTTGTATAAATTCGTGCTAGAATGACGCCACGAGTCTACTGGTGGTGTAAGAAATTGAATTCGGGGTCCCAGATTCAAAATTAGGATTTTACAAGTTGGAAATTACGAATTCGGACGACCAACTTTGGCGTCAAATTCATCCAACCAAACAAGCTCAAAATGAAATAAAACTTAAGGGACATGAAGAAGGTTATACCAGCTGTGCACTGGAACTGGTGGCACGCCAAACGGAGCTGCGACGACGGAGATACGAGTCCATAAATTTGGGTCCGTAAAACTGTCCAAAATATACCAACTTTAAAGGGTCAACTTGGTGACCGATTTTGATCTAGCAAACGATGGAATTAACGGTTGAAACTTGACAGAGGTGAAGGGGTATATACCGATATGTGTAGAAGCATGGAAAATATTAAAGAAAATAACCCATACGGCCAAAGAACCCCATGCGGCTCAGAAAGCCCATGCGGCGCAGAGAGTCATGCGGCATAAGGTACTATGCGGCCCAAGACATCCCATGCGGCTCAGAAGACACGTGGCGGGACAGCCCTCTCCTCTGCCCTCTCGTATTAATTGTTTGACGGCTGACAACTCTGAAAAAGTGACAGCCCTGACACAAAAAGAAGTAATTATGACGCTGTCATAATGACAGACTTCTAGGGAAGAGAAAAGAGATCTCTGACACAAATCCCCCGAGAGCCATAAAAATGCCACGTGGCTTTGCCACGTGGGCGTTCGTATGCGGCTCGAGCAAAGACTTCTCATGCGGTTCAGAATGGAGCCGTCCTATGCGGCTCAGGCCGAGACAGCCTCATGCGGCTCGAGCAAAGACTTCTCATGCGGTTCAAGAGGACCATTTCTATGCGGCTCAGGCGGATGTATCCCTATGCGGCTCGTAATGATCACCTCCATGAGAGGGCTACTACCCAGGCAGTCCTGACATGTGGCCCTAACCATATGCGGCCCAAAATTATATGCGGCTCACTCGTCATGCGGTTCAGATCCCCCCAATGGCTCCTAGGACACGTGTCTTAAGCCGATCAATTCCTCAGATTTATTGCAATCAAAGATTGGGTCAAATCCCAAAAATCTGGGACACGTGGCAGGAGAATAAATCTAATTTATTCGCAGACATCGGAAGACCATTATGAGGAAGATTTATTCCAATCAGCATTAATTGCTGATGGGATTTGGTGTAATCTACACTCAATGGCTCGGATTCGTCGCAATCAAAAGCGAACGGCCTAGATTGACCAATCCACAGGCCGCCGCCATCTCCAAAAGGCAATTATTGGCAACCCTAATGAGGAGATCCCACTATTATAAATAGCAAGGTACCATTCCCTTGTAAAATATATACTGTCAGAGAGAGATACGCCCATACAGAGAGATTCCTCCAATAATCAGAGAGAAAATACACAGAGAGAGAGAGAAGCCAGAAGAGTAATAGAGGGAGAGCAAGAAGAGCTTTTCTTCATCAACGCCAACCATCTCTTCACAGGAGCCAAGGCTGCATACCGATCGTCCAAGGAGTAAGGCAGGGCTGCCGTCGCCTTCCCGAGCCTCTATCATCATACCCCAGAATCTAAAATAAACAATTGTACTTAGACTGCTGTACCTAGGTTTTCGTCCCTAGGCTTTCTTTGTACAAGCGAGTTTGTAACGTGAAGTAAAAGTCCGGTCCTCCGATAATTGTTCTGTTCTTTTATATTTCATGGCAAATACGATGGCGACTCTGCTGGGGACAAACTTCTCCACGGCTGAGGAGTTGGTGACGCAATCGGATGCAGCCAAGCTTGGCTCCACGTAACAGAAGATGGTCGCCTGGTTCGACCAACAGGCGTTCGAAGAAATGCTCTCCGACAAGAGCGCTGGCCCGGTCCAGAAGCGAGCCCGCACGAAGAAGGCCCACAAGGAGTGGAGACCCCGATCCTTCATTCCTACTGAAGCTCTTGCAGAGATACCCTCTGTTGTTCAAGACGGCGAGCAAGACTCTCCTGCGGCCCTACTTCAGATCGTAGGCAACTCTGCTGTCCCCAAGTCCGGCAGAAGAAAATACTATGATGTTGGACTTGCAGGGGCAAAGAGGAACTCTTCGCGATCCGAGCTGCATAAGGGTGCTAGCCGCATGGAAAAAGCTTATGCGGCCACATCCCTAGCCGCATGAAGAAAACTCATGCGGTCATATCTGTCAGCCGCATAGCTTATGCGGCTACAGTTGCCAACCACACGGACGAAGCTCATGCGGTTACTGAAGTCAATCGCTTGCAGAAAACCCATGCGGCCACAATTGCCAATCGCATGCGGCCAGCCTGCACGATCGCGACTCCTACTAATCGCACCAAAGCAACTCTTCCGGCAGCTAAAAACAGCCGCATGCAGATAGTCTGCACGGTTCCCAATCCTAGCCGCATAGCGGCCGTTCCACGCTCCTCTCGATCAGTCTTCGACCGTCTCTCATACGGTCCTGACCCTGATGGGTCTCTGGATGATAAGCCAGACTCTGTGGTATTCAACTTAGACTCTTCCTATTATGCACCCGCAAGTGCTAAAAAGAAAAAGTCTAGGGCAGTACGGGATCATCAAGCCCAGTCAGCTGCCCCAACCTCTGACTATCGGGGCATCCTGTTGACTATCACGCGAGCCTCTGATGGAAAGTTGTATAAGACCGCTCGAGTCCAGCACCCGACGACAAAAGGACAAAGTGGTTCCTCTGACCTGCGTGAGGCGATCCTCCACAAGTGCAAGAAAAGAGAAGGGGTTTCGGTGTGCAAAGAGTCCTCGCTTGGACGTCACTGCACCCAAATCATCGTCAACTGCTGTTGCAACAACGAGGCAGTGACGGAAGACCGGCCGTCAGTCTTACAAAGACTACAGCATCCGAGCTCAGAGGACGAGGCACCTCCTGTTGTCTCCTGCAATTCCACTCAGAAAGTCCCCGTCGAGGGGAGAGGGAAGAAGGCAAGCATCTCCACCCCGAAGACCTCAACCACTGCAACTAAAAGACTGTCGTCTAAACGGGTGCCCACCACCGGAGTTTTCCAAGGTACGCGTTCTAAGACGAAATCTGCTACGGTGGGAGGCCCATCGTCCATAACGCAGGGGGTTGCTGGGGCCGGGGGTAGTACCCCTCCGAGCCTCCACAGTAATCCAATATTCCAAGAAGATGAGCCAGGGGAGATAACTCTCCCATCAGATATAGCCGAGGCTGGCATCCCCGAGGACGTCCACGACTCTCAAGATGAAGCAAGCTCTGAAGCCGGGGGTACTATTCCCTCCGAGTCCGAACCAGAAGAGAATATTCCTACATATCCCGATGACTTCTCGGTACATGGGTATGACTCGGAGGATACATCCTCCACCATCCCTTCCGTTTCATATCATATAAGGACGGTATTCATGACAGACAACAATCAAAGTGGTTCCAGTGATCGCCAGCACATCGACAATCTCGAAGCCATATTACTTGCTTTGGTCAAGTCTGTAGACGAGATTAAAGCGGCCCTTCCAACTCTGTAAGGAGGGACGCCTGGCCAAACAAGCGCGGGTCCCGCGGTCAATGCGGACTCGAATTTGGCGGCACCGAACCCGGGCAACAATCCTTCCGAAATAACAGCCCCTACCGCGACAGATGAGGCCCGAGAAGTAAGAAGAGAGGTTCAGGAGCTCCGAGCCATGTTCCATGCCCGAGAAAATGCTCAAGACCTCAGAATACGGCAACCATACCCTGCTGAATGGAGGGATGTTCCATTCCCACCAAAATATAAGCCGTTCAATATCAACCCGTATGATGGCAAGACCTCAGCAAGTCGGTACATCACTTACTTCGAGGTCACCACCGACCATCTGCCCCATGATGATGCTATCCTCACACGATTATTCATTGGGGCATTGGAAGGAGTCGCCTTCGACTGGTATCGCAATCTGCCAGACAACTGCATCCACTCCTTTGCCGGCTTCAAGTGCATGTTCTTGGAGAGATTCTACGAGGTAGGGCAGGACGTCACCATGTCCACCCTCATGGACGTCATCTAAGGGGAGAAGGAGCTGACAAGGAACTACATTGAGCGGTTCCGCCAGACCGCCATGAAGCTGCCCTCCGAAAATCCAGATTCCTCTTTAATTGAAATTTGCCAAAAGAGACTGCTTCCAACGATCAGTCTTTAGATGGACGAAAGTCAATTCAAAGATTGGGAGACGTTCATCATCAGCGCCACAAGCGTCGAAGAACGACTGAAGAAGGCTCGCCAACTGGAATTGCACATCTCGGAAGGAGAAAACAAGGGCAAGCGTCCCAACAACGATAATGGGGGTAGCCCCTCCAACAATCGGGACAGCAAGGGAAAGCAGGCCATGGTGGCCGATACAGCACAAAAACCTGAGCCGAAGCCAGCAGACAAACAATGACCGCAAATCACTTACTCCTTCGAAGACGGTCACGTCAAGCCCATCTTAGACATGCTCATACAAGGGGACAGGATTCAGCTTCCTCCACCAAGACAGGAACCACGGCCGGCAGAGATGGAGAATCCAAAGTACTGCCATTATCATCGCTATGTCCATCATGCTACACACGATTTCTACCAGCTGAAATGGTACATCCAGAACCTCATCGATTCGAACGCTCTGGCCATCGATTTCGAAGAGGTAACCGTGGCGGCGAATATGGTGTCCGTACAATTCGGCAGCTTCCCTCCGACGGAGACTCAAGACGGGGTGGTCCCCGTCCCTCTAGCGACAATGGAAATTACCAATCTTCTACCTCCCCGAGATCAGGCTGCCGGTCTAGTACCCCTCACCACATCACGAGGGAAGGTCATGTGGATCCATCCAGACTTGGTATCAGAAGTGACTCGGCCCACACCATCTTCCACCGACAAAAAGAAAAATGGAAAAGTCAGGACCTACCACACAATCTCGACAGATAACGAGGAAGCTACAGCCGTCGTCACACGGTCCGGAGCGCAATCCCAACCTGTGGTTGACAATCCAGCTGAAAATAATCAACCCACTACAACTGATGCTCCGGGACCGGCTCAGCCCTCGACGACCGACAAGCCTAGGCCGAGGAAGACTCGCTTCGATAAATCCCTCTGAAAAGAGGCAACCCAAGGGCTAGAGAGGACCTACAACTTTGACATCTTAGCACAATTGGCTAATACACCAGCTAAGTTGTCACTGTACGAACTCCTAAGGCTCTCCAAGGACGTTCGTATTGCATTAAGCGAAGCACTCCAAAATGCCGATGTCTATCTGGCTCAATCCAACCTCACCGGGGAGGACTCACCCGTGGATCTCCAAGACAGTGCCTGCACGGGAGCAATGCCCAACATCGTCTTCACTCCGCAGGACATGCTCACCAAAACCAACCTACACGATCGCCCGCTATACTACACGGGATACATCGGCGACGTGAAGGTGGATCGGATGCACATAGATCCTGGCTCTTCCATAAGCATCATCCCGAAGGGTCTGCTACATCATCTCCGTATCCCAATGCATCGCCTGATGCCTACAAGCACCGCCATCAGCGGTTTCAATTCGGGCAGGAGCTACCCTGTTGGGAAGATTCGTCTGAAGTATCAAATTGGCGACCTCCAATCCGAAGTCACCTGCTACGTCATAGATGCAGACACTTCTTACAACATCCTCTTGGGGCGCCCATGGATACACGATTACATGATCGTGCCTTCCACGCTACACCAGTGCTTCAAATATGTCGACAAATACGGTTTTGTGAAGATAAAATTTGCTGACATCGATCCCTTCAAAGGGGTCGAATATTACTACTCGGACTCCTGCCTATACGAAAAGTCGAAGAGGCACCTTGGTGAAGGAAATGAACAAGCTGGTACCAAAACGGCCACGGGATCAGAAGGACCTCTGACGATCCACCTCCAAGCTCGCAAACCGGGCAAGTCCGCACCCCTTACTGCCACTCTGCGAAAGGACGCGATCAGCCTCTCGGCGTAGGAAGAGCAGATGATAATCCGGCTGCCAAGGTCTGGCCAAGTGCCGAGACCCACAATGGGGCCACTGATAATCAGACTGCCGAGAGTCCGTCAACCCCAAACAGAGAAGCTCAATCCCTCCGATAGGCCACTGACGATACGCCTTCCCAAGAAGGGTCGTCACCCCGATGCAAGGTCTGACACTTCTAGCGAACCAGCCACTCCTCGCTCCATGTCAAGTGCCAAACTGGGGGTCGCTAGTCTGCCAACGACTCCACGCTTTGCTCCATCAACCGAACCACTGACAATCAAGCTTCCCAGGTCGTCCTCTCAGTCTTCATTTACACAGGGGGTAGCCGAAGAGGAACCAGAGCTAGCCAAGTATGTGGCTGTCCACACTAATGTCCCCTCCGCTGATGATGTAATCCCCCTAGAAAAGATACCTTACTTTATCAATAAAGGGTTATCTTTGAACTACACCGAGCTCAATAATCTATGTACAATGTATGCTATGGAACACGGTATAGGCACTCACCTACACACACAGGTGACAAATGTGTACACCGCGATCCAGCTTACTCCAGTAGAAGACGCTTACCGAATAATCGAGGGAGGGGACCATCCAATCATCTTCGGCCGGACGAACAACCCGTATCCCTTCACTATAGAGGAAGCCGACCTCGGGTCAGATGCCGGGAGACTGCCTCTGTATATCTATAGCCCTCAATCCAAATATCTCATGCAGAAATAGGGGTATAATATGGAGACGACGCCAGGTTTGAACTACGGTACTGGGCGACGATTACCTTTGAAGCCGCCAGTCCCGGCGGGCAAACCACGGGACTACTATAACAAAACTCGATGCGGGTTAGGATATGTAACGCCTACCACAACCCCTGAGAGTTCAGATAAAGAATGCGACTGGCAGTCACATTCAACCGGGTTACCAACTTCTGACTCGGATACCAGCATCGGAGATGTGTTCAGACAAGTCATGACAGTCAACATGGCATTCGCCGACGCTTACGAAGAAGACAAAGACATCCCCGAAATCCTCGAGCTAGAACCGTGGGCCCAGCAATTGGACGCACAATAAGAACAGCGGTTTGAACAAAGAGAACCTTCTACTGAAGATGAGGTCATACAAGTGGATCTCGGCAGCGAATCTTCTCCAAAACTAATTTCGTCAGTAAAAGCCTAGCAGACGAAGAACGGGAGTCGCTGCTAGAACTTGTCAGAGAATACATTGATGTGTTCGCCTGGAGCTATGAAGACATGCCAGGGTTAAATCCCGACATTGCTCTTCACAAACTCAACATTCGGCCAGATGCGAAGCCAGTCAAGCAACAACAGCGACGCTTCCGCCCAGGCATCATGGACGCGATCGAAGCCGAAGTCAACAAACTGATAGCCAGCGGCTTCATTCGTGAGGAGCAACATCCCGATTGGGATGCAATATAGTACCCGTCCTCAAGAAGAATGGGAAGATTCGAATCTACATCGACTTTCGCAATCTGAACGAGGCGTGCCCCAAAGATGAATTTCCCCTTCCTATCACAGACATCATGATCGACAATACCTGCGGCTTCGAACGTATGTCATTCATGGATGGCTTTTCGGGGTACAACCAAATCAAAATGTCTCCTGATGACGAAAAGCATACATTATTCCGAACGCCAATTGGCATGTACTGCTACACAGTCATGTCTTTCGGTTTGAAGAATGCTGGCGCCACCTATCAAAGAGCCATGAGAATCATCTTCAGAGACTACTCACGTAAGATAGTGGAGTGCTATGTTGACGATATAGCCGTTAAGAGTCGCTGCAAGGGAGACCATCTGCAGGATCTAAGGACGATATTCGACCTAATGCGAGCGCACAATTTGAAAATGAACCCTACAAAGTCCTTTCTGGGCGTATCCAGCGGGAAGTTCTTGGGCTTCATCATCACAGCACAAGGTATCTATGTAGACCCTGAGAAGACAAAAGCAATCATGGAGATGGGTCCTCCGAGAAATCTCCGCGAACTCAGAGGCCTTCAAGGGAGGCTAGCTTACATCAGGAGGTTCATTTCCAACCTCTCCGGGCGATGTCGACCGTTCACCCATCTCATGAAAAAAAGGATCTTATTCGTATGGGACGAGGAATGTCAGCGTACTTTCGACAGCATCAAAGAATATTTGTCAAATCCTCCAGTTTTGGTGGCCCCGGTTCCTGGAAAACCATTCCTGCTCTATGTACGAGCAATGGAACACTCCCTCGGGGCTCTGCTAGCACAAAACAATGACGCAGGCCATGAGCAAGCCATATATTACCTCAGCCGAATGATGATTGGGCCAGAGCACCGGTACACCGCTATGGAGAAGGAATGCCTCGCCCTGGTGTTCGCCATTCAGAAAATACGATACTATGTCACCGGACAAACGATACATGTGATCTCACGAGTCAACCCTCTCAGGGTCCTCATGACTAAACCAGGGGCACTCAGCTCTCGACTCGCTACATGGGCAATATTGCTGTCCCCTTATCATATAATCTTCGTCCCGCAAAAGGCAGTCAAAGGTCAAGCCCTGGCGGACTTCTTAGCAGCCCACCCAGGCTCGGAGTCCTCCAGAATATATGAAGAGATCCCAGATGAGGTCGCCGACTCGCAAGCAACCTCTCACGATAATATATGGCGAATGTTCTTCGACGGTGCTTCGAAGACCGGACCTAAAGGCAATATAGTCGTCGGAGTCGGGGTAGTGCTGATCTCCCCTTCCGGATTGGTGATTAACCGTGCTTATTCCCTCACCGAGCCCTGCTTTAACAATGTGGCCGAGTACAACGCTCTGGTCATTGGCCTCTAACTCGCAAGAGAGCTGGGGGTAGAATACCTTGAAGCATACGGCGATTCCCAACTAATCGTCAATCAGATACGGGGCTCATATGAGGTCCGCCACGAAGACATGATCCTTTATCACCAAATAGCGATTGACATCATCTCGTCGTTCGAGGGGTTCTTCATCGAACATGTCCCCAGACTCCGAAATATTGAAGCTGATGCCTTAGCTGGTCTTGCCGCTTCCCTAGCAGTTCTGAATCATGATCGCCAATCAGTGGATGTGATAGGCTACGAACTGGTCTGTCCCAAGAACAATGTGTAATTCGTCGCGAGTTATTCTGCACAGACGATCGAGGATGCCCAGATTGGAGACAACCATTCATCGACTTCGTCGTCTACGACATCCTGCCCGAGAACCCAAAGGAAGCCACTTCCATCAGACGGCATTCTCTCAGATTCTTCTACGATACAGAGACGAAAATGCTGTATCACCACTCCTACGACGGATTACTGCTTCGGTGTCTGTCAAATGCAGAAGCCAAAGAAACCGTACGAGAAGCTCATGACGGTATCTGCAGGGCCGACCAGCCGGCCCCAAACTGCAAGACCGCCTTCGCCGAATGGGCTACTATTGGCCCACAATGGTGGCAGATGCGATAGATTATGCTAGAAAATGCAAACCCTGCCAAGTCCACGCGGACTTCATTCACCAACCATCCGAGTTTCTACATCCGACAGTGGCGTCCTGGCCATTCGAAGCAAGGAGAATGGATATCATTGGTCCAATCACCCTACCTTCCTCCCGAGGACATCGCTTCATACTTGCGATCACTGATTACTTCTCCAAATGGGCGGAAGCTGTCCCACTCGCAGAAGTTAAGACTTCAAATGTGATCAGCTTCCTTAAGCATCACGTCATCTACCGCTTTGGACTGCCCCGAAGAATCATCCATGATAATGGTCCGCAGTTTACAAGCTACGCATTCTATCGGTTTTACGATAAGCACCGTATTCAGAATGTCGCTTCGACACCGTACAACCCGACAACGAACGGGTTGGCAGAGGCATTCAACAAAACAATCATCAAACTCCTCAAGAAGTTTGTCTCCTCCAACAAACGCGACTGGAACGAGAAGCTCGGCGAATGCTTATGGGCTTATCGCACCACAGTTCGAACAGCCACCGGGAATACACCATTCTTCCTAGTATACGGAAGTGAGGAAGTTCTCCTATTAGAGACTCAAATACCCTCAATTCACGTCGCCCTCACTTATCAATTGACGACGGATGACAACTACCGACGTCGACTACAAGAGTTGGAGGCCTTAGATGAAAAGCGCCTCCTAGCTCAGCAAAGGATCGAGCTATACCAAGCACGCATCTCAGGAGCCTTCAACAAGAAGGTCAAAATCAGAACATTCCAAGTGGGCGATCTTGTTCTGGCAGTCCGGAGGCCAATGGTCATGACTCACAAGACCGCCGGCAAGTTCCAGCCAAAATGGGAAGGTCCATTTGTCATCGAGGCCGTGTTCTCCAACGGTGCTTACCGCCTCGCTAAGCAAAACGGAGACTTGCTTATGTTGCCCGTCAACGACAAGTTCCTGAAGAAATATTATGTCTAAACAACATTCTCCAGATTATTGAGTCACGTACCCGCTGGTACCACTGAACTCACCCCCATAATTTTCCAGATTATTGAGTTACGTACCCGCTGGTACCACTGAACTCACCCCATAATTTTCTAGATTTTCGAGTCATGTATCCGCTGATACCACTGAACTCACCCTCATAGTTTGTCAGATTTTCGAGTCATGTACCCGCTGGTACCGCTGAACTCACGCTCACCATTCTCCAGATTCTCGAGTCATGTACCCGCTGGTGCCTATGAACTCACATCCCGGTCACTCTTTCAGATAGAAAGTTATGTATGATCATACCTCTGAACTTCCTTCCTGGAGGAGATCCTCCCCCATGATCCAATACCCGCACTTTCAGTGCACAAAAAAGGATAATCGATCCACAAATTGCCAAAACGGCCATGTCCTCATTACCTCTGAGTCGTTCCACTTCCGCCAAAAACAAATTACCCCTTACATAGAACTTCTATGTCCTCATTACCTCTGAGTCGTTCTATGTTCCCTCCTTCATCGAGCCCACTCCTGTCATGTCCTCATTACCTCTGAATGGGAAGGCTCCGTCGAAGAAACCTTCATACTTGCCATGTCCTCATTACCTCTGAGTAAGTATGATGATCCCCTTTCGACCTATTATCTGTACCCACAACCGGAGTACGCCAAGGGTAATAGGCCGACAAATGTCCTCTGTTGACCATAAATGTCCTCTCTTGACCACCAATACCCTCCGTCGAGTTCACTCCTGCCATGTACTCATTACCTCTGAGTAGGAAAACTCTACGTCTAAAAAACTTTCCTGCTTGCCATGTCCTCATTACCTCTGAGCAAGTATGTCGGTTCCCCTTCATCCAATTATCCGTATCTTAAACTAGGGTACGCCAAGGATAATAGGCCCACAAATATCCTCAGCTAAGTTTCTTAGCACAAACCCACCATCTCATCATGCCCCAGGAGCCCAGCTGCTCTACGACATTCCTTTTCCCAATACCAAGAGCACCCATGACCACTTTGCCATAGCCGCTTCAGGTATCCTGACCAAAACTTGTTATCTGTACCTAAAACCAAGGTATGCCATGGGTAACAGGTCCACAAATATATCCCCTATGCGGGGGAGAACATCACCATAATATCATAGGCACAGCAGGCAATACAAATGAAGGGTAGAATTGAAAGTACTCTTTATTTGAAGGAAGAAAAAAGTATTACATATTCCGGGATCACGTCCCCTTCAGAAAGAAAGAAAACAGAAACGAAACAAGAAGAAGAGGCCGACTACAGCTCAGCATTACTCAATTCTAGGAGGCGGTCTCTAGAAAACATTCCTGCTCCCGCGTCTCAGTAATCTCACGAGAGACAGACTCCTCCCGAGCCGTGACATTTTCATTCGCGTAACTCAATTGATCATACCGATCAGATAAGTCGCTGAGATCCCTCAGTATGGTCGGTCTGGTCTTATCCCGAGCAGCTCTGGCCATCTCTATAACAGCGATAAGGGAATCCCGCTCCTCGTTTATAACAGCAGACAGATCATCCTGCCGCAATACTCGAAGCTCGGCCACTAGCTGATCAGCCTCCAACAATTTCGCCTCCAGAAGCAGAGCCATCCCTGCATCACCAGGAAGGTTCCTAAGGATATTTACTTGACCCTGGGCGCATTGTCGGGCCAAGGTGAAGGAGGTCCCTCTTTCCACAGCGGCCTCGATTCTCCTCTTCAAATGACGATGAAAATTGGCAACCACGTCCTGCAACGCGTCGTCCAGAACTTCAGCAGAGGATGGCGTCAGAGGAAGCAGGGACGGCAACGTCGGAGAAGTAACGCTAGAGCTCGCCACCAGGGGAACGGAGTCCGAGTAGAACGATGCATGAATGGCGGCCAACTCGTCTTCCGCCGCCCGGAGAGCTTGGATACTCGGTAGGGCAGAAAGGTCGATTCTAGGAGCCGCCGGAGCAGAGGATGACGCAAGGATCATCGTTCCCTTCCCCGACTGCCCCGATAACTTGCCCGCTAAACTCGAGCCCCCAGAAGCCCCATCAAGACAAGTCGGACGGGGAGGAGGTACACCCTTCTCTACCAATGCCCCTTCGGTCGGGGTTATCTCAATGACGTCCATCCTCGGCACTGGAGGGGCAGGACCTGTATGTCCAGAATAACAATCAATCGACATAACCCGAAGGAGTGATGATAGAGCAGATAGGCTTCCTCACAGGTTAAGATTCGGCTAATCTTACCAGGGGAGGGGCATGAAGGCTGCAGCTCATCCACAACTGGCATGGTCCCCTCACCCGCGATCCCTGATTTAAACTCAGTCACATCCTCTGCCCCCGTCACCTTGAAGGGGGATACAGATTGATCTGCGTCATCTTGAAAAGGAACAGGCTCACGGGAGTCCCCGTTATCCTGGGTCACCGCCTCGATATCTTGAAACTCTTCTTCTTCTTCTGACACCTAAAAGAGGGAACGAAGACGATTAGAATTGAAGCTCGAAGGAAAGAAGAAAGAAGGAATCGAGAGCGGTTTTGTTACCTCTGACGCAGGGTTGACTTCTTCTCCACTTTCTTTTATGGCTAGCGGGCGGTGCCTAGTCGCAACCAACTTCCGGGATCGAAAAACACCGCCAACAGGAGAAACTTGCCTGCTACGTTTCGCAGTAAGACCAGGCACAACGAGGGACTGATCCCCCAACATCTCATCTGACAAAACATGCGGCTGACCCACCTCTGCGTCTACCACTGGAAGGATAGAGTCATCTGTATCATGCTCGTTGCCTTCATCACCCTCAGCAGCGGAATCCAAATCTGGCACTTCGGCTCTAGTCTTTCTTTTCTTGGCCCCTTGAGAGCCTTCCTCTAGACCGGTACCAACAATAAAACTGGTACCTGGGTTAAAACCGACCGGGGGTTTGTTCGCCATGACATGATACAAAGCCGCCATATACAAGATCTCCACTGACTCCTTAATGGCAGGGACCGAGAAAATGGTACGAGTATGGAACGAATCATAATATTGCCAAGCCCTGATACCATTAAGAAGGCTACCTTCATAACCCAGACAAGAACTGGGGCTGTCCAGACAAAGTTGGCTATATCCAAACTGCCGGGCAAACCTGCTAGGCAGATAAGGCTCCAGAAAGACAGTATTGCGATTACGATACACCAGATGTGCGGGACGGATGTTACGCAGCCATAGGAGCATCTGGCCATCCAGAAGCTGAGGGGGCGCGATACCGTCAATATGTACAGCCTCTATGACCCTGGCGGTAAAGCGAGGGACGGATACGAAAATATGATACTTATCTGCCCTTGCCAATGCCATTCGGCAAGCCTGCATGGTCTCACATTCCCAAGGCTCGTCACGATAGCGGAAGATAAATGCGTCATCATCAGTCACACCGTCTTCAGAGCCCGGTCTCATCAAAGACGGATAATGTATCAGCAGCCACCCCTTCAAATAGTGATAAGGCAACTCAGTTCGTTCAAAATCCTTGGTCACATCACGAGCAATGACTTTAGACGTGAAGGTACGAAGGCCACGGTGTATGCTACACACCATGGCCAGAAGGAGAGCTAGCCTGATTCGCAAAACTAATTTCACAGCTGGAAGGATAAAGTTACGACTAATTCTCTCAATAGAACCGGCTCCTCCCGAGACTACACAATTTCGTAGCCAGATCATCAAAAATCCCGCTAGAAGTGCTTTCTCGGACAGCTCTTGAGTATCCTGGTAAAAGTAATCAAAAGCGTCAGTCTTGCTCCCGAATCTGTCACTGGTAGTGGCCACTCTCTTAGCCGACGACACCAAGTCCTTAACCGCTTCTCGAGATCGAGGGCGACGAGAGGTGACTTGACCTGAGGCATCTTTCGGGAAGAGATAGTGCACCCAGTCCTTGGTATGAGGAGCATTCCCTTCCGAGTTACTATCCTTTCGGGTTATCTGATGGCATGTGCTATAATGGCACAATATCTCTTGGTAAAGAGCCACGAAGCCAGGATACCGTCGTTCCAAATCTTCGAGTTCCTCATCAGTGGGAGTATACACTTCAAAAGCTTCGTCCCCCCAAGGAAGCTTGGAGACCGCGTGCATTTCATAGAGCGTGAGTCCCATTTCCCCTACAGGTGTGTAAAAGGTCCCCGTACGGCAATTATACATCTCCAGCAGAGACATGAACAGCTTCTTGTTTATGGTCAAGCCATGACTGGTGCCTCGGATAGCGTAGTAAAGGCCAATCTCGCACAAAAAGGCCTCATACTTCTGCAAGATCCAAGTAGACAAATTGGTCCACGAGGGAATAGGGTATACCCAACCAGGGAACATCAACCGACCAACGGGATAGGAGCCTTTCCGAGCAAGTTGATTTATAAAAGTATCGGCAGTAGAAAATATGAAGTTAGGGCCCGCCACATTCAGGAAAGAACCTGGGACCAACCCCGTCACAGAACAGCTAGTATGCACCTTGCCGGCAGTCAAGGACTTCAGATTGTTATTATAATGGATGTTCCCCACGAACATCCCACTTCTGGTAGGGGTTAAAGTCTCCTCCATCTTCCGGTCCAATGGGAGCATATTGAACCAAGATAATGGGAAGTATCGCTCCATCTGGGGGATACGGATCGCCATCCCGTTAGAGACAAAACTCCAATTCTTCGACACCTCTAGAACATGATTGTTCTCCACGGTCAAGGCGTCTCCAAAAAAGAACGCAGGCTTCAAATACTCCCCTTCAAATTTCCCGGAATTCATCATAGCATTAAGGAAATGGAAAGACTGATTCTTGATGGCATTCAATCTAGCCAGAGGCTCATCGCTCGAAAATTGGTTCGTCATATGCTGAACAATATGGTCGTACCTATAGCCGAGAGCAGCTTGAGCGCTACCCACCAAGAGTTCTCCAGCAGCGTTAATCGGCAGATTCACTGAAGAAAAGACAGAGAAAAGTAAGTTAAACGGAGGGATGAAGAGAGCTGATTGGGTGCTTTCAAGCTTCATGCGGCTCAAGAAAACATCCATGTGGTTCCATGAAGCTTTATGCGGCTCCGAAGTCTTATGCGGCTCCAAAAAGCCTCATGCGGCTCAAGCTCAGAAGAACACTTATGCGGCTCCGTGCAATAAAAGTCTATGCGGTTCAGTGTCTCTTATGCGGCTTCGCCGACGAAGCGCGTATGCGGACACGGTGGTTTTCTTATGCGGCTCGCAGCTCAGCCGTAGGGCGAACATACGATTTACAAAGACTCGTGCATAAAGTATGCAACGTAGCCATGGCAGTTAGGGTTCTTTAACTCATACATTGTCCTTACCAGTAATGGGGGGGTGAACGTCAGGATGAACATCAGGTACGACGACCGGCGGAGTAGCAGCCGCAACCGAGGCGGAAATAGAGGCTGCCTTCTTGCCCTTTGCTGCAACGGTCTTCTTGGGAGCCATTAATTATCAAAGAGGGGAAGGGCAATCGAGATAGGGAAGGTTTGAGGAAAAAGAAAAAAAATAAAGAAGCCCTCTCTCTCTTCAAACTCCTCCTATTTATAGGAGGACGGGAGAAGGAGGACACGTGGGCCAATGACCGTCTCATAAAAAGCGAAACCGACTCCTTGGGTTTCGTCTCCAAGATTCACCCAGGGCATAAAATCCGAAAGATTTAATGAGCTGACCCTTGGGATTCCTCCCTACAAAAATGGCGCTGAAACGAATTTGAGGCAATTAAAGACCCGTACACGTGACGAGAAGCTATGCGGCTGAACCACCTACGCGGCTGAACAATCTATGCGGCTAAGATCTCTATGCGGTTATGGTTTCGTATGCGGCTAGAAGAACACAGCCATGCTTCTTATTCAAAGTATTTCAATTTTGCAAATTGAAAACTTTGAAGGGGGTCTTGTAGAAGCATGGAAAATATTAAAAAAAATAACCCATGCGGCCAAAGAACCCCATGCGGCTCACAAAGCCCATGCGGCTCAGAGAGTCATGCGGCATAAGGTACTATGCGGCCCAAGACATCCCATGCGGCTCAGAAGACACGTGGCGGGACATCCCTCTCCTCTGCCCTCTCGCATTAATTGTTTGACGGCTGACAACTCTGAAAAAGTGACAGCCCTGACACAAAAAGAAGTAATTATGACGCTGTCATAATGACAGACTTCTAGGGAAGAGAAAAGAGATCTCTGACACAAATCCCCCGAGAGCCATAAAAATGCCACGTGGCTTTGCCACGTGGGCGTTCGTATGCGGCTCGAGCAAAGACTTCTCATGCGGTTCAGAATGGAGCCGTCCTATGCGGCTCAGGCCGAGACAGCCTCATGCGGCTCGAGCAAAGACTTCTCATGCGGTTCAAGAGGACCATTTCCATGCGGCTCAGGCGGATGTATCCCTATACGGCTCGCAATGATCACCTCCATGAGAGGGCCACTACCCAGGCAGTCCTGACACGTGGCCCTAACCATATGCGGCCCAAAATCATATGCGGCTCACTCGTCATGCGGTTCAGATCCTTCCAATGGCTCCTAGAACACATGTCTTAAGCCGATCAATTCCTCAGATTTATTGCAATCAAAGATTGGGTCAAATCCCAAAAATCTGGGACACGTGGCAGGAGAATAAATCTAATTTATTCGCAGACATCGGAAGACCATTATAAGGAAGATTTATTCCAATCAGCATTAATTGCTGATAGGATTTGGTGTAATCTACACTCAATGGCTCAAATTCGTCGCAATCAAAAGCGAACGGCCTAGATTGACCAATCTACAGGCCGCCGCCATCTCCAAGAGGCAATCATTGGCGACCCTAATGAGGAGATCCCACTATTATAAATAGCAAGGTGCCATTCCCTTGTAAAATATATACTGTCAGAGAGAGATACGCCCATACAGAGAGATTCCCCCAATAATCAGAGAGAAAATACACAGCGAGAGAGAAGCCAGAAGAGTAATAGAGGGGGAGCAAGAAGAGCATTTCTTCATCAACGCCAACCATCTCTTCACAGGAGCCAAGGCTGCATACCGATCGTCCAAGGAGTAAGGCTGGGCTGCCGTCGCCTTCCCGAGCCTCTATCGTCACCCCCCAGAATCTAAAATAAACAATTGTACTTAGACTGCTGTACCTAGGTTTTCGTCCCTAGGCTTTCTTTGTACAAGCGAGTTTGTAACGTAAAGTAAAAGTCCGGTCCTCCGATAATTGTTCTGTTCTTTTATATTTCATGGCAAACAATATGGAGACGGAAGAAATGGATCGATGATCCAACGGTCGAATTTCCCAGAAAATGCACACAAAGTTGCTGCGATGAAACACCAATTATGAGTTCAAAAACTTGCGAGTGTCGACGGGATCTCGTCCAAAATGTACGAATCGACTGTCTTGCGTTGAAGACGACGGGGACACCCCAGGGTGGTTCATAGGGGTTCGTCGGGCTGAGGGTGGCCGACGACGTGCGGTGGTGGCACGGCAGCCACTGATGCTGCTGCAGCCACTGCTACTATGCTGCTGCTGTGCCGCTGTTGTATTGCTACTGCAGCTGCTCGAGGTGGCGGCTCCCCGACGGTGGTGGTACGGGGCATGCTCACGGCTGCGGCAGCAGCAGTCCATGGCTGCTGCCATGGAGGAGGGGGAGATGAAGGAGAAGAAGAAGATAATGGGGATGGAGAATGATGGTGATGGTGGTAGAAATGTCTTGAAGAAGAAGAAAAAGTATGAAAGAGGTGGAGATGTAAAAAAAGAGAAGGAGGGTGCTTGTCGGCTATAATGGTGATGGGGGTGCTAGTATGGTATGGAAAGGAGAGAGAGTGTGTGTTATTAAAGAAAGGGGATGTGGTGTTTGTGAGTGTTAGAGAAGAGAGAGAGAAAGGAAAAAGAGAGAGAGAGAGAGGGATATTATAAAGAGAAAGAGAGAGAAAGTTAAGAGAGAGTGGTCGGCTGGGGGGGTTGTATGCTGATGGTGATGGAGGTATTTGTGTGTGTGAGTAGAAAGAGAAAGAGAGAGAGAGACATATATATATATATATTATATTATTAGAAAGAGAGAGAAAGAGATATTTATTAAAGAGGGAGAGAGATAATGAGATATCTACACAAGTAGGGAGAAAAATTTGTGTGGGTTGTTTGGGTAGTCATGAGAGGGGCCTACATAGAATTGGGTTGGGTGTTGGGTCAAGTTTGGTCAAGTTTGGACAAGGTTTGGTCATAATTATAAATTTAAATTATTTATAATCATGGATGAAATAGGAGCACACGGGAGATCAATTGGGTGTCGCGCAAGTGGCACATGCATAGTAGACTCAAAATGGATCAGAACCATATATATTGGTTTGATTAAATTGAACCGATGTCGGGCCCCAGAATTAAATTGGAAGTTGGATCAGGTTTTACGGTAGATGATCAATTGGCCTAAATTGACCCGAAAGTTGCGCGATACAAAAGACCACAAGGGAACAAGTTTGGGTGGGACATAAAATATAAAAATAAAGATAATCTTGTCTACTACAAACTCGTGAAGGAAGTTCTCCGAGATTGACATCTCTGACGCTCCAGAAATCAAAGTCACGAAAAAGAGTATTAATGAGAATTAAATAAAAATGAATTATTGAAAATAATTTATTTAGAAAATTTGAAAAATCCCTAAAATTTAGGGGGCTCACAACCATGGAGACATAGGCAACATAATTGAATTAGTAATTAGGCTCTAATCTAGCTAAGAATGACTTAGATTTGATTTGGGGGATTTAATTAAGGTGTTAGTTTGGGCCTTTAGTGTAGGGGCTTATTTGATGACTTAAAAAGGCCTTTAGGCTAATATAACTTGACCTAAACCCTAGACCAACCACATGACCAGCAAAGAACAGCCTTCTCTCCCTATATAACACATCATTAGCCTCCCTCTTTGTCTCTTCTATTACAAACCCTAACCCTAATAGTATTCTTCCCTAAATTTGTCCCTTCCACCAAATCAACTCCAAATTGAACCAAATAAATTTCAATACACTCTCCTAGTGTAGAGGAGGTCTTCATTTGCTAGCTAGTAAGTATTGGGAGCAATTTGACCATTGGATTTGGTTGGAAGGCTTTGCAAGAGGAATTTTATTGGGATTCCAACTCTCAATTGGTAATGGCCTCTAAACCTTTTCAATTCCTGTTTTCTTTCTATAGATGTATTCATTTAGGGTCCCTTTAACATTAGGCTATGTTTGGATCAAATTCGAATCCATTGGGGTGCGTATCAAAAGAATATTGAAATGCCCCATAGGATGTTTTGTTCACCAATTCCTAAATAAATTACATATTTGTGTAGCTGTTGATGGGTGGATTTAGACATGGGGTCATGTCCTGTGTCTATTTAGATATGGGGTCACTACACGAGGCTGTGGTGTAGTGTCCTGCTATCCGAGCGTCCTAGATTTATGGACACGACACGAGGAGACACGAAACTTGGTCAGTATGTTGGAGCAATGTCTGTCAGCATGCTCACAAAGTTTGACGGGATTTGGTGGAGAGATCGAGGAGTTCCCTTCCTCGTAGTGGTCTCTCGACTCACGCGCACACACTGTTAACCCCTCCCAGATACTCACTTGGATACTGGATACGACATGACTTTGACACAAACCAACTGGACATACAGATACCCTGACACCTAGGCTTCCTACTGACACAACCCCGTGACACTTGGTTGGACACGTCGTGTCCTAGAGGGCTCGACATGCACGCACCACACTCACTGTAAAACCCCTAAATTTATACTATACTTTTTTGTACTGATTTTTTTTATATACGTCGAGTATTCATATCGTACGTTGGGTGAAATTTGTATTTTTCGTATTTACTCGTCAATTGCGAATATGTGCGAGATACATATTTTTAGAAAAATGGTTTTGATTTTTATTATCGATGAAGGTTTCAAAATAATATATATGATAATTATTTTTATTAAAGGTTGTGAAAAAAATATCTATCGAGGTTGCCAAAACTTATTATTTTACTTATTTATAAAATGATATCTTATTTTAATAGTGGTAATTTAGAAACTAGATTTATGTGAATATTCTACTCGTGTAAAGCACATGAAAATTATTTCATGTATATTTTTATTATTTATAATATATTATTTAGCAATAAGGTATTTTAAATATTTGAATATTTATGTTTTTTTTGAAATTATTTTATCTAATTTATTAAAAAGGCATTTTAAAGATATTTACTATCACTATTAAAAATATTTATTCTAATTTCCAAAATTAACTATTTCTATTATTTATCAAAAAGATATTTTGAAATTAATTATGGTAATTTAAATAATGATTGGATTTTGTTGATTTAAGAAAAGTTTATATATGCTTATATCAAATTTGGAGTTAATCGATTTGGTTTTAAAGTTCAATTTAGAATAAATATACGAATTATCTATATCTAAGTAATTTAGATTTAATTGGATTTAAACTAGATTGAGATTGGATTTGATTGAATTAATTTATTTAAATTAATATGTGATTTATCTATGGGGATTTTAAATCAACCCTAGTCCTTATCCTAATGGGATTCCCACCTCCTATAAAAGGAGAGGTACTTGCCCTCTTTTTCTATGAATTACCACAACACCAAATTCTACAACCAACGGTGCATCGTGTCCGTGTCCGTGTCCGTGTCCGTGCCCATCCTTTTTCCTTCCACTATTTTTTTGTACATCTACAAATTCTTTCTCGTGTCCACATACCGGACACGACCTCGACCCATAGCATGTGTCTCGCAGGACACATTTTCCTCACATGTCGACCAACCCCGACACGACAAGCACCAAATCCCTAATCTAACCCTATCCTAATCCCCGTCGCCACCGTTAGCAATACCACCATAGACAGCCAGCCATCAACAGCAACACACACCACCGTCCACCATTGCTGTCGACGACCCGACCATCATCCTGGTCGCCGGCCTTCAGAACCCACCACCATCGCCACCAAAATCAACCCTGCCTGAACCATAGCTCCCTCGTCGTCGTCATCATCATCCCCACCTACAACCACCAACCATCAACACTACCGCCGAATCCGACAAATATACAACCACACACCACCGTCACCGCGATCGATCGCCACCGCGACCGGCCGCCCGCCCCAACACAAATCATAAATCAAATAAAGACATAACCCCCACTCACCTCGCCGGAATCTCCGCCGCACATCGGGGGCGAGCCGAGCCATTCACCCAGCTCGATCCTCCCCTCGCCGAGTCCACGCCCAGCCTCTTCGTCCCCCGTACTAACACTTGAGACCCTGCGGCCACCTTCAGCTCCGCCGTCTCCTCGTGCCTGACCGTCGGTCGCCGAGACCGCATGGGGAAGCCGTCCCTCCGCCGGATCTGCGCCTCCCCTTTCCCTTCCGCGCCGTCACCGGCGACGGCCCCGCGCCGATCCCCCACTCCCAATTTCCCCAAACCCTCCTGTGCCGCCCGAGCCGTCCCCTCCTCTCTCCGACTTCCCCGCCGCCTCCTTTCCCGACCAGCGCGCCACCGCACCTCTCTCCCTCCGCCTCTTCTCTCCGCTCCTTTCTCCCTTTCCTTTTTTCAATTGTTTCTCACTCTCTCTCTCTCATTTTTTCAACAAAAAGGAACAATAACCCTTATTATTATGTGTTTTTTTGGTTTAATTATTGTTATTTTTATTATATTTCTTTCTGTTGTTGTTATTATTATTATTATTATATTTATTATCATTATTATTATTATTATTACTATTATTATTATTATTATTATTATTATTATTATTGGTTGTTGTTGTTTTGAGTTATGCTAGTTTCGGTTCTCATGGGTTCCCTTACAAATTATTATTATTAATTGCTGATTTTATTCTATTTTATTTTTACTATTTTATTTTTGTTAAAATATATATAAATAATATTTTTTAAATTTTTGATAATAAAAGTAGGTTAGCGGTCCATATATTTTTTTTAAAAAAAAGTTAATTTTGATCCTATGATATTGTTTGCCTTAAATCATTTTAGATGTTATATCTTTCTCCTTCTAAAAATATTTTTTTTTGAAAGTAAAATTTCTTTACCAAATTATATTATAAGTTTGTAGCCGTACCAAAATATTTATATATAGCTTTCTACGTAAAAGTTTTATTTTGACAAACTTAGAGGCTTTGTCTAAAAATGATTTTTTAGTATCCACGAAACTATATTTTAGTTAATAAAATACAATTATCAAAGTATTATATTTCCTAGAATAGATATATATATATTTTGTCCAAATTCCTTCGATTATCCTTCCGTCAGTGACTCAACCCATCATTCTCGTTTCCTCACCAATATGTACTTCATTATGACGACTTAGCTAATTCGACCTTTGTGGACACGATAGATCAGTCCGTGCCATCATCCGAGGCCGCCATGCATAGTTGTAACATCGCAGTCATGCTCCATGCCACATGATCATAGCACCACACCAGGGAGCTCACCAGGCGTCACAACAGGCAAGTATACCTTGCTAATTAATTGTCAATTATTTATTTTCTGCATTATTTATTTTGTTTCATATTGTTAGTTTCCTTTATTATAAACTGTGCGTCCAAGCCATACTTGGGTGCAAGCGACTCTATTAGTCGTTTTACTTTACTATATGCATGTTAACTTAGTTTTAGCGGACTACCTTCTTGTTGGGAGATATCCTTATATCTCCTTGGGTCATGACACTCACACTACACGATATGAGACATTTTGCTAGGGACACGACTTATGGACTGGCCCTCTCTAAAGTCGTGTGACGGATAGATGATCGTAACTGCTATGACTAGGGTTTAGAGACTCAAGCAGTTACAAAACTGGACGAGCCATAGACATGACTTGGTCAGTATGGGAAATATTGGGGGAGAACAATCGCTAGTGCGTATGGGAATCCAAACAGATAAACCACAGTCTCCGGATGGAACTGTGGCGATTTATTTGCAGATATCCTCTGATGTTTTGGACGTTACGGACGGATACGGCTCACTGGATGCCAGTTACGTACTTATAGCCTAAAATCCCACCCATGTGCATGAAAGTTGTCCTCTAAATTGCACATTAGGCGGTTAGAATCTCCTTTGCATATTTATGTCTAGGATAGTCTTTTATATATATTTTATTATTCTGACAGTTCATATTAGCTTGTTCTTCCTGTATCTTGCTACGTCCGTCTGAGAACCTGGTTATTCTCCAGGTGTGTGTTCATGTCTTCCGCAGGTATCCTAGCCGGGATCGTGGTCTTCTCCATTTATTCAAAGATGACGTAACTTGGTTCCTCCTTGCTACTTCCATTTAGCCTTTTATACATCATGTACTTCTTCCTTTCTATTTTGGTTGGTAGTGGATGTGTCTCCACCCAACATATTGTATCAAGACTATTCATTATATGATATCTTTTATTTCCTTATTCTGTGGATGTGATTAGTTAGTTATGGTTTACCGCATTATACAACTTATGTATACATATGAGACCCATGTACTTCGTATGTATACAGCTGGCATGTCTATGTTCTTAGTCCTACGTATTTTGGGACTGGGATGTTACATATTTTTGTGGTGGCCCATGCAGGTCGAGATAAATTATTTGGTTACTTTATCGTACCAAGCAAGCCTGCGAATAGGATTAAAAGTCTAGGATCTCATCCACATACTTGACCTCTTCCCTCGATTCTATATTCGAACTATCGTTCGACTACATCTTGCTTGATTCCTTCTATCATGATTTTTATCTTCCTTTCGTGCTTGCTAGAGATTAGGAAGGTGACCCCTACTAGATGGACATGTTTCTTTTGTCCCAAAACATTATTAGTTTAATTCTTTTAAGTTAGGTAGAATGCCTTATGACCTAGCGATCCCTTTGTCTTGTGACCTATATTAGCAAGTTTACTTAGATTTTAGAATTTAGAGTACCCTAACCCATTTAGCCAACCAAGGACTTGGACAAGAAGACTATAGGACGACTGTATAGAGACCAACATAGGATATAACTTAGAATCTTAAGGATTTTAAATTAATTCTACCTTCTTTCACTCTTACGCTCTCGTGCCTATGTTTTTACCATCGTGACTAATGCTGCTAAATAGCCTAATTTTTGCAAGCTTACTTTTTATCAAGCTTGTTCAAGGATATATATTATTGGGGCCCCCCACTAACATATTGTCCACTCAGAACCGGTGCACGATGGTCTGATCAACCAAGTGCACTTTGGTTCGCTTTTATCTATCGTTCTACGTGGATGTGATGTAGTTAAACTTACCCCTTAGAATTCCATCCACGACTGCCTTGACGATTCTTTTGAAATTTATATGGCCGCCTTTGAACCACGTATTCGTAATTGATGATGTCGTCATTGAACTCCTTATATCGCTTTCGCCTTCACCGATTTTGGAAGGACGAAGGCACTTGTACTTGAATTTCCTCCAGCTATCCTATCAATTATGACCATTACCACTCAATGTTGCAATATCTTCATCTTAAACTACTCGTCCTTTTCTTGGCCCTATATTTGCTATCACGAACCTTCCAATTCACTTAATTTATGCATGATCCTAATCGATCTCTTAAATCGTACCATCAACCTACTCTCAAAACCTATCTTTTAGGTCTTTCATTTTGATACCATATTACTCCTTGCATGTTATCATGACTAACTTTAACCCTTAACTTTTTAATTGTTGCTTAAAACTCATGACCCTCATTCACTACCCACGACCATACCCGTATTTTTTTCTATGATCTAGTTCGCAACTTCTTACGACATGATTTTGTTGAGCCTTATAATTGATTGTTCTCCACCGATACTCCCTTGTGACTTTTCACCCCCTACTAATTTTAATTTCGAGAACAAAATTCTTTTAAGTTGGGTAGGATGTAAAACCCTTAAATTTCTACTATACTTTTTTGTACTGATTTTTTTTATATACGTCGCGTATTCGTGTCGTACGTCGCGTGAAATTTGCATTTTTCGTATTTACTCGTCAAGTGCGAATATGTGCGAGATACATATTTTTAGAAAAATGGTTTTGATTTTTATTATCGGTGAAGGTTTCAAGATAATATATATATAATAATTATTTTTATTAAAGGTTGTGAAAAAAAAATATCTATCGAGGTTGCCAAAACTTATTATTTTAGTTATTTATAAAATGATATCTTATTTTAATAGTGGTAATTTAGAAACTAGATTTATGTGAATATTCTACTCGTATAAAACACATGAAAATTATTTCATGTATATTTTTTATTATTTATAATAAATTATTTAGCAATAAGGTATTTTAAATATTTGAATATTTATGTTTGTGTTTGAAATTATTTTATCTAATTTATTAAAAAGGCATTTTAAAGATATTTCCTATCACTATTAAAAATATTTATTGTAATTTTTGAAATTAATTATTTCTATTATTTATCAAAAAGATATTTTGAAATTAATTATGGTAGTTTAAATAATGATTGGATTTTGTTGATTTAAGAAAAGTTTATCTATGCTTATATCAAATTTGGAGTTAATCGATTTGGTTTTAAAGTTCAATTTAGAATAAATATGCGAATTATCTATATCTAAGCTAATTTAGATTTAATTGGATTTAAACTAGATTGAGATTAGATTTGATTGAATTAATCAATTTAAATTAATATGCAATTTATCTATAGGGATTTTAAATCAACCCTAGTCCTTATCCTAATGGGATTCCCACCTCCTATAAAAGGAGAGGTACTTGCCCTTTTTTTTCCATGAATTGCCACAACACCAAATTCCACAACCAACGGTGCGTCGTGACCGTGTCCGTGTCCGTGCCTATCCTTTTTCCTTCCACTATTTTTTATATATCTACAAATTCTTTCTCGTGTCCATATACCGGACACGGCCTCGACCCATAGCCTGTGTCTCGTAGGACACATTTTCCTCACATGCCGACCAACCCCGACACGACAAGCACCAAATCCCTAATCTAACCCTATCCTAATCCCCGTCGCCACCGTTAGCAACACCAACATAGACAGCCAGCCATCAACAGCAACACACACCACCGTCCACCATTGCTGCCGACGACCCGACCATCATCCTGGTCACCGGCCTCCAGAACCCACCACCATCGCCACCAAAATCTACCCCGCCTGAACCATAGCTCCTTCGTCGTCGTCATCATCATCCCCACCTACAACCACCAGCCATCAACACCACTGCCGAATCCGACAAATATACAACCACACACCACCGTCACCGCGATCGATCGCCACCACGATCGGCCGCCCGCCCTAACACAAATCATAAATCAAACAAAGATATAACCCCCACTCACCTCGCCGGAATCTCCGCCGCACGCCGTGGGCGAGTTGAGCCGTTCACCCAGCTCGATCTTCCCCTCGCTGAGTCCACGTCCAGCCTCTTCGTCCGCCGCACTAACACTTGAGACCCTGCGGCGACCATCAGCTCCGCCGCCTCCTCGTGCCCGACCGTCGGTCGCCGAGACCGCACGGGGAAGCCGTCCCTCCGCCGGATCTGCGCCTCCCCTTTTCCTTTTGTGCCGTCACCGGTGACGGCCCCACGCCGATCCCCCGCTCCCAATTTCTCCAAACCCTCCTGCGCCGCCCGAGCCGTCCCCTCCTCTCTCCGACTTCCCCGCCGCCTCCTTTTCCGGCCGGCGCGCCACCGCACCTCTCTCCCTCCACCTCTTCTCTCCGCTCCTTTCTCCCTTTCTTTTTTTCAATTGGTTCTCACACTCTCTCCTTCTTTCAACAAAAAGGAAGAACAACCCTTATTATTATGTGTTTTTTTGGTTTAATTGTTGTTATTTTTATTATATTTCTTTCTGTTGTTGTTGTTATTATTATTATTATTATATTTATTATCATTATTATTATTATTATTATTATTATTATTGGTTGTTGTTGTTTTGAGTTATGCTAGTTTCGGTTCTCTTGGGTTCCCTTACAATTATTATTATTAATTGCTGATTTTATTTTATTTTATTTGTACTATTTTATTTTTGTTAAAATATATATAAATAATATTTTTAAATTTTGATAATAAAAGTAGGTTAGAGGTCCACATATTTTTTAAAAAAAAAGTTAATTTTGATCCTACGATATTGTTTGCCTTAAATCATTTTAGATGTTATATCTTTCTCCTTCTAAAAATATTTTTTTTGAAAGTAAAATTTCTTTACCAAATTATATTTTAAGTTTGTAGCCGTGCCAAAATATTTATATATAGCTTTCTACGTAAAAGTTTTATTTTGACAAACTTAGAGACTTTGTCTAAAAATAATTTTTTAGTATCCACGAAACTATATTTTAGTTAATAAAATACAATTTCAAAGTATTATATTTCCTAGAATAGATATATATATTTTGTCCAAATTCCTTCGATTATCCTTCCGTTAGTGACTCAACCCATCATTCTCGTTTCCTCACCAATATGTACTTCATTATGACGACTTAGCTAATTCGACCTTTGTGGACACGATAGATCAGTCCGTGCCATCATCCGAGGCCGCCATGCATAGTTGTAACATCGCAGTCATGCTCCATGCCACATGATCATAGCACCACACCAGGCAGCTCACCAGGCGTCACAACAGGCAGTATACCTTGCTAATTAACTGTCAATTATTTATTTTCTGTATTAATTATTTTGTTTTATATTGTTAGTTTCCTTTATTATAAACTGGCGCGTCCAAGCCACACTTGGGTGTAAGCGACTCTATTAGTCAGTTTTACTTTACTATATGCATATTAACTTAGTTTTAGCGGACTACCTTCTTGTTGGGGGATATCCTTATATCTCCTTGGGCCATGACACTCACACTACAAGATATGAGACATTTTGCTAGGGACACGACTTATGGACTGGTCCTCTCTAAAGTCATGTGACGGATAGATGATCGTAACTGCTATGACTAGGGTTTAGAGACTCAAGCAGTTACAAAACTGGACGAGCCATGGACATGACTTGGTCAGTGTGGGAAATATTAGGGGAGGACAGTCGCTAGTGCGTATAAAAATCCACACAGGTAAACCACAGTCTCCGAATGAAACTATGGCAATTTATTTGCAGATACCCTCTGACGTTTTGGACGTTACGGACGGATACGGATCACTGGATGCCAGTTACGTACTTATAGCCTAAAATCCTACCCATGCGCATG